>NIPQ01090832.1:0-25779 GCA_002806875.1 Lepidotrigona ventralis hoosana | reverse complement strand
TCACGATCACGCGTACGCGATGCATGAGCATACGTACATACAACATACATGCATGCATACGTACATACATACATACATACATACATACATACATACATACATACATACATACATACATACATACATATACACACGATACGCGTACGCACGTATGAACGCGCATACAGAATGCATATACATAAGGAGAGAAAGGAAAAAAAGAAAAAGGGAAGAAAAAAACACGACAGTTTTTCAGTATCACTACAGCAGCAGCTGCACCTCTTTTTTGATTCTCACACACGCACTCACACGATTTTCGAATCAAACATTCTTTTTTAGCGGTCAGAGAGAGGGATCGCGGATTTACCATCATTCGAATAGAGATTTAATGTTTGTAAGGGCAATAACGATTGTAAATTTTTCGAGTACACTGTATTTGAATGTGTAAGTTGCATAAAAAAGACAGATTTTTTAGATATTGCACTATAA
Organism: Lepidotrigona ventralis hoosana; assembly: GCA_002806875.1. NCBI lineage: Eukaryota > Metazoa > Arthropoda > Insecta > Hymenoptera > Apidae > Lepidotrigona > Lepidotrigona ventralis. The sequence continues at coordinate 25,311 of NIPQ01090832.1, read as the reverse complement.
TATTTATTATTCTAAGGTAACGAGACAGGGTCGCGATTCGCCGCGCTCGCGATACCTCGACCCCTTTAACCCCCTCCCAGAAAAACTTCGCCCCTTTAACCCTTGGTGGCCTCGATCGCATCGAGAATCCGATGCCCCGTGTTGGGATCAAACAGTGACGAACTATCGATCGCGATAATTTAGTTGTTTGCAGCAACCCCGCGCGCGAACGTGTGTTCCGCGCGGTGGCGATGTAATTTCTCTTCAGTCGCGATCGACGCCGGAGTCGCAAGCGCGGTTACTTCGCGACGATCATGAATTAATATTAATTAATAAAGAGGCAAAGCGTATGCGTTGTTCTTTCCAATAAAAAAAAAAAAAAAAAAAAAAAAAAAAAAATTTTTNACTACAATTGATAAACGATTCTATTATTACATAATATTATATTAATAACAATATTATTACTGTAATGTTTGTTTTTGGTTATTAAAGTGTGTATATAGCAATATATTCTAGAAATGGTCTTTCTTGTCAAATCTTGTTGTACACCTCCCAAAAAACTCGTTCCATTTTGATATACTTATTATGTAATTAATGTGTAACTATTCTTAGAAATTTTGTTATATCTTTTGCAAATTCTTTTGTGCTTTCTATGCACAACAGTATTTTCAGATTTATCCTTAAATGAAAGGCAATTTGCATTTATTACGATTAACTTGACAAACTCTATTTTGTTTGCTTGTACAGATATTTGAATTTAGACAGATCGAAATAGATCGAGATAGATCGAGATAGATCGAGATAAAACTACCTAGATAAATGTTAGATGGCGCTGTTCGCCGATGGAAATACGATTTAAATGTACTGACAGATCGGCACGTGCTTTTGTATTTTGAACTGCATATTTCGATCTATTATGGCATCGGACAAAATGGAACTGGACGAAGAAAACGAGGCAAAACCGAAAAATTTTAATGAATTGGAACTAGACGACAGAATTCTAAAGGTAAAATATCACGTATCTTTCTCATTCGCCAAAAGGAGGTTATGTTCCTAACCCACGTAAATAGTTGTTTAGTAAAAATTACTGTGACACTTTCTAATTTACGCTTTTGTTTCCTAGAATTCATATTTTAGTCGCAATTATGTATTTACATGGAATAAAATATTTTACAGGCTATTGCAAAGTTAGGTTGGGCAGAGCCTACATTGATACAAGAGAAAGCAATACCGTTAATGATGGAAGGAAAAGATGTTTTAATCCGAGCTCGTACGGGATCTGGAAAAACAGCTGCGTTTGCTATACCACTTATTCAAAAAATTTTGTTGCACAAACGAACTCAAAAGAAGCAAGAAATCAAAAGTCTTATCATAGCTCCAAGTAAAGAGTTATGCAAACAGATACACGACGTTGCGATATGCTTGACAATAAAATGTAGCAGAGAAGTGAAGATCATTGACGTCAGTCCGCAAATAGATCTTAATGCACAGAAACTGTTACTGGCAGAAAAACCTGATATTGTTATTGGTACTCCAAGTAGAATATTGCAACATTTAAAAGTGAACAATATGAAATTGAAAAATTCTCTTGAAACGTTGATAATTGATGAAGCCGATTTGGTAAGCAGTTCGGATTTAATTATTTACTCTTTTTTATACGTGATAATTTTATTCATTGCGTTCCAGATATTTTCATTTGGATATGAGGATGAAATAAAAAGTTTACTGAATTATTTGCCTCTGATATACCAAGCAGCGTTGGCTTCTGCAACATTATCAGAAAATGTGGTAACTCTTAAAAAGATGGTACTTCGTAAACCAGCAATCTTGAAATTAGAAGAGCCGCCACTAGCCCCTTTGTCACAATTGTCACATTACAGTCTCGCAGCAGAAGAAAATGATAAAGCTGCTATTTTATATGCTTTATTAAAATTAAATTTAATTAGGTAAGTCTGTGGGATTTAATGGTACATGTAAAGAAACATGTAGCTCATTAATAACAAATTCTTTTAAATTTTCTTTTAGAGGAAAGACTATTATATTTGTAAATACAGTAGATAGATGTTACAAGTTAAAATTATTTCTAGAACAATTTGGTATACCAACTTGTGTATTAAATTCTGAGCTGCCAGCAGTTTCGAGATGTAGAGCGGTGACACAATTTAATTCTGGAACATATGATATTATAATAGCATCAGATGAAAAATCTTTGGAAGAAGTAAATATTATATATTTATATTAGTTCATGTGTGTTTGTGTGTGTGTGTGTATAAGTGTATCAGTGTAAGTTCCCAATTTTTCTATCCCTTACAGCCTCATATAACGAAGATTAAAAAAGGAAAACGAAAGAAAGACAAAGAATCCGGTGTAGCTCGTGGCATTGATTTTCAATTTGTGTCCAATGTAATTAATTTCGACTTTCCCCAAGATGTGAATTCTTACATTCATAGAGCCGGGCGTACCGCTCGAGGAAAAAATCAAGGGACTGCATTGAGTTTCGTATCGATAAGAGAAAGACCGCTTCTCGAACAAGTGGAAAGCGAATTGAAAAACTGTTACAATCACGATACATTGTTCAAAACGTACCAATTCAAACTAGAAGAGGTCGAAGGTTTTCGGTATGTTAAATAAAAAATCTGTTATTATTTTAAATTTGTTTCATTTCTGACTTCGTCAATGTTTATTTCCAGATATCGAGCAAAAGATGCCTGGAAAGCGGTAACGAGAATTGCTGTTCGAGAAGCTCGTTTAAAAGAAATAAAACAAGAGATACTCAATTGTAAAAAATTGAAAAGCTATTTCGCAGATAATCCGAAAGATTTACAATCACTGAGACAAGACAAAGCATTGCATACTGTAAAATTACAACCACAGTTGAAAAATGTACCAGAATACATAGTCCCACCAACTTTGAAAAGACTTGTTGGTATTAACAGAAGGAGGAAATTTAATAGAAAAGCTGCAGCATCTAAGTCTACTGCTACAAAATTAAAGTACCAAGCACGTGCATCAAACCCTTTAATTAGTTTAAAAATAAAAAATTTGAAATAAAAGTTTTATATATTGGTAATAATATATTTTTCTTAAACTTATTTATTTCATGATACTACTCATTATAAATAACATTTTATAAGATCTTATATATTCGAGTTATAAAAAATTGTGGATGAAAAATTACACGCTATTCAAGTAATTAACATAGAATATTGTAATTGTTAATTTATGATTTTTCCGTAGACTGTTTTGGTTTGTACTTTTTCCTAATACCATCATTGAATCCTTCTCTATTTCTGGCAAGTTCAATGGCATAAAATTGTATTCTAGTTGTGAGTATACTGTTTTCCTCTGAGTAATCTCCTTCGCAATCTGCTCTTAACAATGTACCAAAACTATAATCTTCAACAAGTCCCTTAAATTGTTCACAGAATGGTCTCCATTTCATTTTCTCTTCAGGTGATTTTAATTCATCTTCGTTTATTTTATCTACTTTGAGATTAGGGAAAACATCACGAAAGCTTTTATATATTTGTTCATCATGAGGTGTAAGTTTCAAAAATTTAGGATCAACTGAACATAAAATCTAAAATAGAAATTTCAAATTAAAAATCAAAAACTTTAAATGTTTTTACTTTTTTTTTTCATATAGAATTAAGTTAATCGTATTAAAATTTCTTTTACATTAAAATAAACTTCAGCATGCTCCATGGCTTTCATTGCCCACATTGCTTCTACAGAGGGCTAAAAAGAGGGAATTATTATAATTATTAACTTTATAAATTCATTTATTTCTTTCATTTGCAACTTACATCATTGTCAAATTCTTCTGCAGGTCTAGATAATACACTAGTACCAACTATCAATTGATCTGCAGTCTTAAAATTAGAATAAATTGTTCTAAATTAATAAATACATTGATATTAAAATAAAAAATCATGTATAAATATAAATATAAAGTATACTAATTAGATATTAAAATCTGCAAGTTGACAAATTTTTGTAACCATCAAATATCGTTGACCGACTACGATTCATGTTTTTACACACGAACGTTAATTAACGAAAATCAATCGTTAAAAATGATTTTAATTCAAAACAAAATTTCTAAACGATCTACAATCAAATTTACGACAATATTCAGAAGGGAAGATACACATAGTAAGTTAAGGATCATTTTTACGGAAAAATTTGTAACATCAAGTAAGTTTATCATACTCACAACATTCCCAATACGAGCCATACCGTACTGACTAAAGAATATAAATTGATACAATGGAAAAATTTGTAACATCAAGTAAGTTTATCATACTCACAACATTCCCAATACGAGCCATACCGTACTGACTAAAGAATATAAATTGATACAAATAAATTATCAAATACTCCTCAAAATATTTATAATGAAACTAAACGTTGGAGATCGAAAACCGAACACATTGTGCACATGTCACGCGGGTAAAATACACGTGCAACAGAGCCAAGAGTGACAAGAGGAGAAAAGCAGAACCATTGATTAAAGGTAGAATAGACTGGATATCAAATGGAGTTTCGTATCTCAGAGTTTGAAATACCGACCAGGAAAAAAGATCACTGATTTTTTAGCATCCTCTACGCTTAAACAACGGTAAATTAGAGAACTACGTCAAACAAAATGCTACGAGATGGTTCAAGAAAATGGTATTGCGTAGACTGGACATCCAATGTTTTTTCGTATCTCAGGTTATATATCTCGTTTGTGTCGCTTAAACAACGGTAAATTAGAGAACTACGTCAAACAAAATGCTACGAGATGGTTCAAGAAAATGGTATTGCGTAGACTGGACATCCAATGTTTTTTCGTATCTCAGGTTATATATCTCGTTTGTGATCTCGTCTGTGCCCACACATGGACCATGCTAAGATACTAATTTGTCAGTCAACCTATAATTAACCTATAACCTATAACATTTCTATATACATTTTCAAATTGGCTATGATCATTATAGTACTCATATAAAATATAAAACATTTTACATATTCCATATAATACATAAAAAAAATCTAATTCTAATATCTCTAAATATATTCTTGAGCTGTAGTTTACATAATACATATGTATGTATATATTCACTTCTAATCAACAAGTGACTGAACTGAATACATCTAATAACTTTCTTAAATTGTAGATATGTTTAACAATGGAAAAACAAATCTAAAAGTTATTGATTTTTATCTCTCTCAACTTTTGGAGCTCTAATCTCCTCGCGCTTCCCGCGTAAAACTAACACTTTTATGTTACAAGTACAAATCGCGAGAAATATCGATTATAATACTGTTTCGATCTTCAACTAAGCGCGCGCCTTTCACGTGAATTTAATTTCTCTCATCTATTAAAGAAGATAATTAATTTAACAGAATATTTATAATTTTATCAACTTGAATCTTAGTTTTAAACTTTCGTATCTAAATAATGTTCGAAATAATTTCTATTATATTCTACAAAATTTTTTTTATTATAGGTACTGTTCGACATCGTTAAATAACTGTTTCGTAATAAAAATGATTTGTCATTTCGTTACATGTATATGATTGATAATTTAGAATATACTTTAATAATTATGCTAATATTTATCCGTGTATATATATATTAATTATAAAATATATAAATTAAGAAAGCATTAATATTTACAAGATAAAAATAAGCGTTTAGCTTGTAAAAAAAACTAGATTACTGTAACCTTCAATAGCCGTGATCGTCTAGTGGTTAGGACCCTACGTTGTGGCCGTAGTAACCCAGGTTCGAATCCTGGTCACGGCAATGTGAAAAACACATTGTCACGGAAGAAAGGTTTCTTTTTTTACAAATTTCCTGTTAATTGTGAAATGGGATTTTGCAATATGTGTTTAATAATTTATTATAAATTAATTTATATAATTTATTATAACATTTTATAAGTTATTACAAAGTTACTAAATTTTTTATAAAATTTAAATATATTCTTATTTCTTTTGAAATGTAATTTGATAAAGGTCTTCAAAATAAAAATTAACATCTCGTGACAAAAGTTAATGAATTAAACAAAGGAAATGATAATGATTTCATATAACAAATTTTATTACTCAATTGTTTAAGATCTGATGAAATTCTTACAATCTTGCATATTGATATGTAAGCATGATGTTATGACAAATAAGATAAATTGTTCATAAACTGTCAGCACATTTTCTGTTGCAAAATCAATAAATTTTAGGTTGAATCACGTCAGATTTCAGTCCAGAATTTGTGCTTTAAGACACTGATTGAAATTAAAATTGATGTGAATTCTTTAAATGTAACATGAAGCACTCTAAATTAACATCACTAATTTTTATTTTATATTATACTGCAGTGTATAAATGTGATATTTCTTGTGCTAAATTTCACAATTTACAAGAATCTACATCAATAGGGTCCAATTATCCCAATACATACCATGACTATACAGGTAATACAAAACTATGAAAAAGATATAAACTTTATATATGAAAAAAGTATTACATTCCATATATTGATTTGTTTCATTAGATTATAAAATACATTCTCAAAGGCAATTGAAAAAAACTGATTTTAATAATTTCAACGCATTCATTAAACAAAATCGAAATTCACGTGCTGTAAAAGGATCTAGTCAACATCTTAGACTTGGTAAAATTATAATAAGAAAAATAAAATAATAATTAATATATACCAATATATTGATAACCTTCAGGTGATGCTCATCAAGTTGCAAACTATTTTCTCACCGGAGGACCTCTAAAAGGTCATGCTCATTTTTTAAAAGAAAGAAATTGTGATCCAAATAATAATGCAGATGATAATAATACAGATAATGATAATGCAGATAATGATAATACTGCAGATGATGATAACAATGCAGAAGAAACAAATAATCCGGCTATTAAGACTATAAATGATCAAAATTCAAATACAACTTCATCTGATTCTATTGTTGGAGCTGTACATATTCCTCCAGCATTACCACATATTCCTCCAGCATTACCACATATTCCTCCAGTATTACCACATATTCCTCCAGCATTACCACATATTCCTCCAACATTACCTCATATTCCTCCATTACCACACATTCCTTTATTACCTATTTCTTCACAATTAAATTCCATTATACATCCAGCTTTAAATACAATAAGTAGAGTACCACACTTGCTAGGGAATAATTTATTACAATCTCTGTTGCATCCTAATTTACATCCACATATTAATGCGTTACATAATATTCCTAACTCTTTGATACAAACAGCTAGTATACCAATGCATGGTATAATGAATGCCAGATCAGAATTTCACAATATGTTACATTCCAACAAATCATTTCTTGCAGGTATAAATAAAGTAAGTAATATATATATAATATAGTTCATATGTTTTTGTAATTTAATGTCGTCTATAATAACATTCAGGCATTAGAAAACAGGAAAGCAAAAAAAAATCTTAAGAATAATTTAACACATCCAATTGGACAATCACCTATTGTAGGCTTAGCTCCTACAAATATCCACAACAATGTATGTAAAATTTTATTATAAAGGCTGATAAAATTGAGAAAATTCTGTTACATTAAATTTATAGGTTCCACTATCCAGCATGATTGAACCACATCTTCCAGTATCACCTCCACCCCCTAATGGCTATATAGTGCATTATGTACCTCATAATAAGCAAACAACATCAAAGTTTCCAGCTGATGGTTCATCACAGTTACCAGTTGGTTCACTATAGCAACCTTCTACTGATTCGAATGTTAGGGAAGATTTCATAAATCCCACCAATAATGAAAATGGAGATATGAATGAGAGCAAATATTCAACATGATTATTAGGATTAAAATAATAATTAAATGAATAAAAATTTGCCAAAAGTTTTGAAGGTAACATAATAAATATGACACTAATTGAAAACTATATTCAGTGTTTATATGCATAGATAACTTCAATTTAAAACTGATCTTCAAAAAGTTTATACAAGTTGTAGTACAATCTTTTTTTACAAGAGAATAATTGTCATCTTGACATAAAAAATATATATAAGTGAAAAACATTTTTAAATTTTAATATTATTATTTCGTTTTATCACCTTCTTCCTTTTCCTTTTCCTTTCTTTGTTGATGAACTTGATGATTGAGAAGACTGTTCACCACTCGATTGCTTTCCTTGTCGAGTTTTTAATTTTGGAATGGTTGTACCTATATAGGCCAAAACTGAATCTCTGGTAGGAAATTCAGATCTCACAGGAGTGCCATCGTCATTTTTAAGCTGTACGCGAATACGTCCGCGATACAATAATTCTTTGCTACGTTCTCGTGGATGTAGTTTGTTTTCTATTCCAACATTGAAACCAGCTGCTACCAAAACATCACGAATTTCTTGGTGCGTTGGATTTTCTACACATTTATCTTTTGGGAGTTTTCGACCTTCTGCTAGAGTTCTCTTACTATTGAGGTACACTGGATAGATACAAATCCACCTATAAAATGAAATCCACAAATAAAATGATTATTATACTGCTGTCAGTTTAATGTTAGAGAGGTTATGTAGCAAAGAAGTTATGTATTTATATACGTATATTACAAATAAAGTGTATTAACTATTAGAAATTTAATTATTTGAACATTTTTGTTCAAAATTAAATATTAAGCATAAAAATTGGTATATTTCAATAAATATACCTTTCACGATCACTGTGTTTTTTTGATGGATTCCATGCGAGCGCCATGTTTGACGTTGTCAATAATTCTACTGACTGAAGATAGAATAGACCAGACACGAAATAGGAAGTATCTCAAAGTCTAAAATATCAATAACAAATCACTGTTTTTTTAACGCACTATACGCTTAAGCAACGGTGAACTATGCGTAAGTAAAATAATTAAGTAAAATGAAATTCGTTATACTGTTATCAAATAAAAATTAATATCATGAAAATTTAGTTTTAGCTGGTAAAAAATTAATAAATTATTACATTTAACATTGTAACATATTCATGAAAGTGTAACTTTGGGATAGAAATGTAAAAATTATTAAATTATTGATTAGTATAATAGAAAAACTGTTTTTTGAAAGACTAAAAAAAAATTATCAACTGTTCCGGACGACCGAAACATAAGACGAAGTATCTCTGTGATTCTACGGAATAATCTATAGCATTAGTTTTAGCTTCGATATTTTATTGCTATTAAATGAACAATTTTTTCTAAATAGAAAATTTTTTTACTTAAGTCATTATATAATAAAAATACTAAAAAGTGAAGGGAGAAAGAAACAAAATGAAACCTACGGGCTCGTCCGGGATTTGAACCCGGGACCTCTCGCACCCGAAGCGAGAATCATACCCCTAGACCAACGAGCCATGTAACATTTACGTTTTAATATGATAGTTATAACGGAAATTTAATTAGATGATATTAGTATTTCTTTAAAATTATTAAAAATTTATTCTAATTAATTATTCATGTAAAATATTACTTTTTAAACAATCTACGTAAAATATTAATTGAATATAATACTTATTATAATAATAGTTTAAAGTAATATCTTAAGCGTAGAAATAATTAATAATCGATATCCGTATTTAAATGTTAAAATCTTATTCCTAAAATTAAAACTGATCCAATTGAACGATGGATTTCTGAATGATAAATATCATAACTAACATTTAGTACTTTGAACTATGACCTAATTGATCAGTTTTTTCGGTACTCGTTAGATTTTATAAATTCCTATTTTATATTTGTTAAACAATAATTACGTATCAATACAAATGCCACTTACTGAAGATAAAAATGTTTTCATAATTTATATATATTTATATTTTACATGCGGGTAAGTTTAAACTTATTATATAAGTTTTACACAATATTTTGAAACGATATTTTCCACTGTGCATATAAATATATTTGAAATTCTATTAATAAAAAAACTACAACAATTAATAAATATATATATAATATTTTATTTTATATTGCTAAATAAAAGAGGAATTGTGTCTTGCAAAGAGTTTCAACTTTCACTGTACTGATTGCGCAGTTAATAATTATTCTATGTAATGGTGAAAGTATACTTTGCGTGGTTTACTTTCACACAGTTAGCAATTGATAATAATATTATTATTCGAATACTTATATGAATCTTCATTTATAACAACTGAGAATATAAAGTTGATGAAAGAAAGAAAATTAGGTAGAATATACGTACTTCAAATATTTCTAGAGAAAAATGATTAAATAAATAAATAATAGTAAAATTAAATATAAGGAACGAGACTAATGTATAACAACCAAAGTAAAAATTACATAGACTTTCTTGAATATTTTTCCGTTCAGTATTATAGTTATACTTTCTCTACAATTAATGTTCTAAATTTTTCGCATCCCAAAATAAAAATCTGGCCACTTGCCTACACGTATTTGATAACGAAATACATAGTAATTATAAACGTATTTAAATATCTAAAAATTCATTTTGAATAAAAGAATTATTTCCCCCAATATTAAAAAACAAATGAAAGTTCTCGTTATAATCGATATATGTACACACGTACGTATTATGTCAAATTTGTGACATTGGCATTAAAGAATTAATAAGGATGGAATGCTCTAGGTAGGTTAATTAATTATCTTGAAATGTCATGAATTTTCTTTAATTTATTTGATTATAGATCAAAATGCCCAAACATTGCAGATCCCAGGGAAATCGACGAAAATTCGTTAAGGTGAGTACACAATCAATTAATATAAAAATAATTCAAACCATCGTATCTTTAATGTTTTGCTATTTCTTTGATATTCATACATATGTCTGCACAGAAGATTATAAAATAAAATAGCCTGATAATGTGTTTATACGTACTTTATAGTTCACATTTAGTGATAATCCAACTAGTTTAATTTTTTTTTTTTTTTTACGTAAAAATAAGATCATACCATTATATCGTATGAGATTAACTATGACTTTTTTCACATTCTGATTTCTCACCTTTACTCTTGAGTGTGATAGAAAATTTATAATTGATAACCCGTAATAGAAGACTCTGGCATCATCAAGTGTATCATTAACGATACACTATCTTCACGTATAATTTCTTATTACTTTATTTCTTAAAAGGCACATCTATTTATAAGTTTATAAATTTCTTCGTGTTTAAGTTAACTACAAGCATTTTAGAATTGTTACAGAACTATATGCTTAAAAAAATCTTCGTTTTATTAATAGGATTCAAATGTATGATCAAATTTAATGTATTGTATCGAATGTAATGTACATATTACACAATATTCCGTCGAATGCAAAGTACAGACTTTGTACTTCTTATTCCCGATGAAAAGTGGAATTGCAGACTTACAATTATAATTTTATCGCTTCTCGCACTGCTACATACAAATATTTCATTGACGTATTATCATTGACAACAAATAATCATAAAAAAATGAATCAAGTAAATGTTTATAACTTTCTGTCCAACTATAATTATGAAAAATATAAATTTTAAGTTCCTCTACGAATTATAAAAGCATGTTGTCATCCTTTCGTCATAAATGATATCACGTCATATGATATGAATTTTTATAAATATTTTGTAAATTCATATCTATCAAATCATCTAAATCATTGTACCTTTCATGAAGTAAAAAGTAATAATTTAATGATCTCTCCCTTTGAATCTGAATCACTCTTTTGAAAAAACTCGGTCGCTCTTAAGACCAAGTTCTACGATGACGAAGTTGCAACAGGCGAGCAGGCGCACTAGTTACTTTGGTTAGTTGCGTGCACGTCAGTCACGTTTGCAATCTACCTGTGCTTGATCGATTTCATTAAACCAGATTTCAAAAATCTTCAGTTCCCTAGATCTTCATTATCTGCGTGACAGAAACAGATAGAACGAGTGTTTCATCACATTTCACTAAATTATGATCAGCTGTTCTTGTTAAATTTCGTCATAAAATTCGAATCACCAATGGGAACACAGCATTCAAAGGATATGCGTACTGGAGTACGTAGCTGCAGAATGTGAGTCACGATGTTCTATTTCCAAAATCTCGAACATTAAGACAAGACATTAGGCATTTGCAGATGCACAATGTATTTTTTTTTTAATCAAGTTCGCGGAAATGTCATTCGCTGACGTGAAAAGAATCGAGTTAGTACACACGTATTTAATTGCGTTGTTACACCGTAAACGTAGTTGCATTTGTTTCACTTAAACATATACATATAAGAATACATATAAGAATTCACATATTTTCAATAGCCATTGTTCGATAGGCTACAAACACAGTGACGCTACATAAAAATAATCCATTAGCTGATATTCGAGAAGAACAAAGATATGAAGAACGTGATTGCACTTTGTTTTCGTTGAATGTTTTCAAGAGATATTGTAATAATTGTCATTACTAAATCGACAATTTTTATTTATTGATTTATTTGCTTGCATGGTATATCACGTCGGAACACGAAAGTTTGAATACCGTGAAAATAAAAAGTAATCTGAAACACAGTTTGCATTCTTGTGTTTTTGTATTTCGTAAGTAAATAAAAGATACGAAGCAATTAAATGGTTCGTGAGATGATAATCCTTTGAAAACATTGATGTGATGATTCATATAATCGTTTGCTGATCACGCTTTTTATTATGACATGTGTACCTTTTTTTTTTTAATCACGCGATTTTCTCCTATCAGAAAATATGCACCTTTTTTTTTTTAATCACTAATTTTCTCCTATCAGAAAATATGAGCAATTACATTGCTCGCGCGACGGAATAAAACAGATTCATTAGATAACCTCTATGTGTTGTCAAATCTAATAAAAAGTAGTGTTTCTCTTTTTGTAGCCGCATCATATCTTTTTTAGTGAGAAAATTTTTCGCCTATGAAAAGATAGAATTTATAAATATAATGATTTTTGTTAAATTTATAAACAACAATCTTTTATTCCTTTCTGCGCAAGATAAAATTTTTGATTTTATACTGTACGATACGTATACAGAGTTTGAATTTATATATCAAATATCATAATGTAAAGAGTTTAATAAGTATATTATTAATTTCTGTTTGCAACATTCATGAATTAAAACATTCTAACAAATATGCATATATTATTTAAAATTTATAAATTTACAATACATAACAAATTCTCTAAAAATATTACCTTTATAAAGCACAAAAGACAATATTCTTTAAATATTTTTTATTATGAAAATAAACAGATCACATTCTGTAATCGTTAGTATATCAGAAAATATTTCTTTTCGTTTCCGAAATATTAACAAACGATCGTACGTTCAGGACTTTTTAATCGTAGACAGATTCAAACGAATAGCAATTTTGTGAGATAAACATTTATACAAATAAAACATTTACATTTTTGAAGCGCGCTGACAATCATGTGCGGTATACTGTTATCAGTATGACGCAATAGTCATACGAGCAGTCGTGCGGTTTAACCTCAATTTTAGTAATAGATGCAACAGTTTATCGAGAGATGTTTCATCGAATAAGAAGTAATTTATACGGAAATCGCGGGTATGTCCTCGAAGCATTTCCTCAAGCAGTTAGAGTATCGGTTTGTAACATTTTTTCATGGGTCGAATAACTTGCGTTATGAAACTAGGGACCTTGAACCAGATCAGCTGAACGACAGGTAAAAGAACTGCTTTTAAAATTTTCAAGTATGTCTTAAATATACTATACTAAAACAGAATCAGGAATCTTTGCTTTTACTGCGTTGTAATTACATCAACTTTGTGTTATAATTATTAAATTATTTATAATCTATTTATACAAAGCAATTAAATGTGGTTATTATTAATACTAATGCTGTCCTTATTAAAATAATTCAACGAATATGTAACATTGAAAACATCAAAAACACAAAATTTGTATTAGAGTCGCGTATATGTTATTTACTATTGAAATTAAATATTTAATTTTATAACATATTTACATAATAAATGCCTCTATTTTTAATAGTTTTTGTATTGCTTGCGTTAGTATAAAGAATTATACATTAGTGAACAAAGTGTTTCTAATCATTAAAACTGTAATGGTTCAGAAGTTTTGTACAATTATGTCATGCTTCTGTGAACATGAATCATTTCATAGTGTGCAATAGTGGTGAACTATTTCGTTATAAATCAAAGAAATGTAATGGTAGCGTAAAATTTATTGTCATTCCTCTTTTCGTTTCAAGCAGAAACTGTATCATTGATGTTTTTGTAATTTCGGTTAGATTGTTGTTCATACGTGTTAATTATTTCTTATGATTACTATTATAGTCTGTGTGAGATATAGAGTAGATGGTACTATTTTTTTGTTCGATATATATATATATATATAATGTGATTCATGGCCAAACAATAAAATTCGAACAATTTTCGTTCGATGGGCGAAGTCGCGCGACTGCGCGATTCATGCGCCTGCGCTAAACTAGTTACATATTCAGTGATGTAAAAAGTACGTCTTGCTCCCGTCTCATTTACACGATCCTATTTCGAACTTAATTCTGTTAACAAAACAAAGTTTTAACAAAACAAATACAATCATACAATGAAAATAGTAGCTACGATCAAAAATTTAAAGGCAACGTCTGGATCAATAAAAATTTGCGAAAAAAAGAAAAATTCTAGTGTACTGTATGTATCGATGGTTCAACCACACGATGAACTTTCGATCAACAAATTATCATTTTTCCACTCGCATTCATTGATCTATAAAGTAATCTAAATGAATTGCGAGAGCAATCTCGAGATGAAAAAAAGTACGATCAGATTGAGTCATGTGATTGATACGTGACTGAGATTTGTTCCCCGCACCCTAACCTCACTTCGTCTTAATGCTACTGCGTTCTACCCTACCGACATTCGTCCTCAAGTAGCCTTAAACTTCGTTCGTTGTTTGCAGGCTCCATTTAATCAGTGACATTAAATCTTCAACGATGTCGAGTCTTGAAAGGGATCAACTTGGTCAGCGAGGACATGGTGATGCCGTGTGTTCCAACTTGTTACGTGGTCTCGACCATCTGAAAGATCCCAAATTGAATAAGGTAAGTTGTTACGTGTTTCAATTTTCAACGTATAATAACGGCGGTATAACATGCCGGTAGGATCGCTGACAGTTTGACGTCTCACACCGACGTACTTCGTGCTTTTCAGGCTCGTTTCAAAAAATACATATATCGCATGTCACTAGACTGGATTTCTATGCATTTCTGTGAAATTTAAAAGCATAGAATAATATATAGAATGACATAGGTTTTATATAGATTTTCAGGTATGGTACAGAGAATATTCAAAGTAGGCTACTTATAATTTTTAATACACGAAAGAAATCTCTTTATTTAAGTTGCATCTACAATATGAATTTCACTGAAAGTCTGCTGTTTGTGCGACAATTATAAAATTGCAAATTTCGTGGCAATTACAAAAAGAAGGAAAAATTATGGCTTTCAGTTGTTTTCTATTGGCTATTGTTTACTGTTGCGGTATCCAAGGTACTTGCACTTTTATCGAGCCAAGAACCTTCCGTCGAAATAGCCTGTATTTCGTAATTGCTTTATTGGCGCGAAATTTGTATTTTATTGTCACTTTTATTCCACAGCGATGAAAACTGTTTTGTTGTTTTATGTGGCGCATGCGTAACTTGTGAATCAAAGATCTTTTTTAATTTGGTTTACGTATGTATGATGTGTGCTTGAGCTGTATAGTAATTTATAAATGAAAATATTTTCTGTTAGTTCAGTATCTTTTCCGTACTCTAAATCAGTCATAAACATTCATATATGTGTATCGTCATTTTAATATTTATTATTTAATGTATCAGTACAAAAATTGGAAGTATGGAAAATGTAAACTTAGTAATAATTTTCTAGAATGAAAGTATGAGATACGTGGATGATTATTCGTTAGAAGGACAATTACGTCCAAAAGGTCACGTAGTCGTTGCGATTCCACGAAATTCACTTTCACAGCGCATATTAAGAAACGGAACAAGCGGTGGTATGACAACCTGATGATGATGAAACAGACAGTTTTTACGCAAATGATAAAGCACTATCTTCCTCACATTCTTTTTTTTTTTTTATGAACGATCATGTTTCTATAGAGAGACGGTTCATTTAAATTAATCTAGACCTCCAATAAAATCGAAATTAAAATTAAAATTAAAATTGAAATGAATAAGAAATGAATAATTTAGATGTTTAGTTGTTTTTCACGAAGCAAATATTATTTTAAATGAGATCACGAATCATAAAAATATGGAAGTGCAAAAATCAGAATGCTCGCGTTCTTATG
This sequence comes from Lepidotrigona ventralis hoosana, assembly GCA_002806875.1. Classification (NCBI taxonomy): domain Eukaryota; kingdom Metazoa; phylum Arthropoda; class Insecta; order Hymenoptera; family Apidae; genus Lepidotrigona; species Lepidotrigona ventralis. The sequence continues at coordinate 9,008 of NIPQ01090832.1, read as the reverse complement.
CTTTAAAGTTCGTATTTCTAAATGAAAATTTAAATTTAAAATGAATATTCAAATTTACAAACATTAATTCCAGCTTACATTTGGGTTAGTTATTCAAATTGTAAAAATATGGAGGAATGTGAAAAATGGGAAATTTATGTTTTCATGTCTAAAAATTCATATATTATTAAAATGCAAACGTTGAGAAAACACGTACGTGCAGTTAAATATTACGCAACTATTGTAATCTCAAAGAATTGCAAGCGGAACGAATTTTCTCAGCTTTGGAACACGGTTGTGTTTAAAACATGGCGCGATTTGTAGTGGCATTGCCCAGACTAAAATAAATTTCTGAATGACTGTGCAAAGTGGACGTCAATGTTCCGCACGGAAACGTCCGATCGCGATTACGAAATTTACTGGGAATTTCGCGGTTAGCAGTTCTTTAAAGAACGATTAAAAGAAATAACATATCTTTTTATTGAAATTTCAGACCTTAAACGATATCACGTTTTCTATCACTTTCAAAAGCCTGGTTTTCCCAAGACTTTTAAATTATCGGCGCTCGTTATCATGATAACAATAACTCCTAACAAATTTATGAACAAAGACTTGCTTAATATGAGATCGTAGAGAAGAATGGTCAATCACAATTTTTCTTCTCCCTTTTCATCATTGAAATTTAATTCAATAGGCTTCTTTTTGAAAAATAATTATTCGTGGAATGTCCAAGTGAATTCGAATTTGTACTGAGACCACGTCATTATCGGCAGTAAATTCTTCTTTTGTTAATTTTTTTTTTTTCACCACGAGTGAATTATTTTATTAGATATTTCATGGGTTTGGAAGATTTAAAAACGAATTTATTAAAATAGATTTGAAATCTCGATTAAAGTAGAACTCCATTTATACGAACTAATAATTTGTCGTATACAATCCGAACTGCAACAATTGTTCATGTAAAAAGAGATCACAAATTTCACGTCCAAATAAGTCAGATATTTCTTGCAATAAATCAAATGAACGAAATTCTATCGTACTAATTGGCACAATATTTTAAGCATGAAGATAAGACGAAGAAAGAAAAGTAATTTATAATTTATAATTTGATAAAAGGAACCAAACAAAGTGATAAAAATGATTAGACCGTATGAAAAATTTACTTAAAGAGATTTGATAGAGAATGCATTAATAGATAAAAATATTATTATTAAGTAAAAAAATTATTAAGTCTTTAATGCTTCTAATAATACTAATGAAAAATGATGAAATTTGTTGAAACATTTGTTAGAAAACCAACGAGTCACAAACGACTTTATTGTTGTTAGAATGAAAAGTGGATAGATAATTGAGTCATGAAAAGAACAGAATGATTCTGCTAGAAATAGATAAATTATAATCGAAATTAATGTTCCTTTATTTGTACAAGTACACTCGCAATTTTTCATTTGGAATGGAATAATAGGACTTATCATTAATTCCCATAGCAAAATGACATTGTGATAAAACATAATAGCACCATGATAAAGAAAAAGATAAGAAGTATGAAAATACATTGACATAAAACTTGAAGTTATATAATACTATACAGTATTAAGAATGAGACATTGCGAATACTAATACAAACAGAGTCGTTTTTTTTAATAATGGGATCGTAAAGAAAAATTTTGTAAAATCTTTAGAGAAATCTTTGGAGAAATATAGAAATCCTTGGAGAAATATAGAAGTTTAGAAAAAAATTAAAAAGAAAGAGTATAAAATGATATTCAAAATAAAATTTTCACACGTAGAGTTGTATTTTGAAGGAAAATTGTTTAAAAAATTTTCGTCCATTTTGAGGGCTTAAAAATATTCAAAATCTAACTCAGGATACATAGAAATCTACATGTACATCGAAAGGTATGTAGATNTTTTTTTTTTTTTTTTTTTTTTTTGAATATTTTAAAACGATTAAATCGTCGATAAAAATATTTTAAATAACACGCACAACTAGAATGATGCTATAAAATGTGCATTCATTGAATTTTCATTGTAATGTGTTTTACTGTTTAAAAATTGAATACTTCGTTTTATACATAAAGCAAAGAAATTTATACAATGTATTAGCTTAAGCATTCTTTCGCATTCAAAAAGAAATTTCAGGACCGACAGAATGATCTGTTAATAATCTATCAATAAAGTCCCTCGATTCTTACAATCCTTCAATCGCAGTCTCCGACTTAAAACAAATTTTCCCTACTATTTTCATCTACACGCGATGAACTCGAATGAACTGAATTTTTAATGTGTTGAAAAAACACGATTCGTCGATATTTCCGGTATCTCTCTCGACATTCCTCTATTTGTTCCCTTGTTATTATAAAAAAATCACGTGGATAGTAGACCAAACATTCATGAATCAGCTGATAAAAGATAAGGGATAATAATAAATGCAACTGCTTCGCGAATTTTACGTTTAATAGTTATTTACGAAATTGAACATTTATTTGTAATGTAGTGTTTAATTTAATTGACCACTGATTGTTTGTTTGTAATCAATAATTATTAATATATCGTTGATCTTTATCGTACACGTTTATTGGAGATTTTTGAAACTGCAGAAATATATTCAAAGTATGGTAGACAAAACAATTTTCCATCGAGGTTTTATCTCTTAAATTACGTTCTCAAAAATACCTATGCAACTTCATATTTTTTTTTTTACACATCAAAATAAGTGTAAAATTCAGAAAATTCTAGCAAAGAGCCAGGTACAGAGACAACCAAAAAAAAAAAAAAAACATTGAATACTTTATATACATTCTCGTATCTAACAAACAAAGAATTTTGAATTGAACAACTGAACAATGTCAAACGTATAGAAATGTATACGTGAAATATAACGCATAAAGACGAACAATGATGAATAAGAATTGAGAGAGCAGTCTCGCACACGGTCTGTATTATTTAAAATTTAACATTCACACGAGTGAATGTTAGTGCGGACAGTTAGTGTGCCATTGTATGGTTAAGGGGTTGAACAATGGCTGGCACCCTTCTATCAAAACGCACAGCTGGATTGTGCGTGATACTTTGCAAGTATTAAAATCCTTAGGGTAGGTCGTTCCAGTAACCAAAGACTTGCAGAGTTGCGTATCGATCGCTTGTTAGCCGGCACAACTCCTGGCAACCGTTTCCATCGGGGATTTGTCGAGTCATGAGACTCGAGGATCCTCTGGAGAACTGGCAAGGAAAATGGACACGGATTGGTGGGACCTGGTGCCGGACTTTCCCAGAACCGTGCGCATTCCTGAACCTCTGCTCGCTCTGGATGGAAGGGTATTCCTCATCTATCCTGAATTATTCTGAATTATTTTGAATCGAGCCATTGTTTTAGAAGAGAATTTTTCGTTCGAAGAATCGTAGCTACGCGACGCGACGTTTCTTCAGTCATTTGCGGCTGACAAAAAAGAAAAAAAAAAGTATAAGGAATACTCACGATATTAAAAAAAAATCTGATCTTATTTGAAAAATACACAACCTCATTTTCGCTATTTTTGAAATTCTAATTATCTGATACTGATCAATTTTTCATTTCAAGACTGTTGTTTATGGTCGACCGTAATTGGTTGAAAAATCACGGTATACATTTAATTTACTTGTAGACGTACATGGAACTTTGTTTACTTGCAAAAGGAAGGTATTATAATTGATTAGAGTCTTGTACAACTTAATCCTTAATCTGCTATCTGTATCGATAGCTTTGTATCTCGATATAATCGAGGTTTATATGATATCTGTTTTATAAAAATTTCATTGAAAGAATATGAGTGCAAGGTGTTACTCCAAAACCTAGGGATCTAAATGTTGTTACAAGTATTTAAACTAATAATAGCTAGTTGTTTGAATAGCTGAAGAAAATGATAATAATCGAATTTTTAAAGACAAGACGTCAGGCATATAATTTCAGAGTCACGTGATTTTGAAATATATACGAAAATATATGAATATATATACATAAATATGTGAGATCGAAACATACGTGATAAATTAGTTTGAAAAATGCACTGGACTAATCTTGTCTTGATATTTTTAACATATTTACTATTTTTTTTAAATATTTATTATTAGCATACGTTTATTTCACAATGATGAATAAGTTTCAATGAAACTAAATATTACTTACTTTTTTTCTTCTCATCATACCTCACATTGTTAAACAAAGCACGATATATTTTCTACTCTCTTTGCATAAAACTACTCTGTGAACATTCTGCAGTTTCTATGCGAGCGACCAAGTGTCAAAGTTCGTAAAATATCATTCGATGTACATAGATTTACATGCCAATCTTCTATCACTTCACGTTCTTTTCATGTAGAGTTTCAGCACTTTGCATTTCGATTCGCAAATACATATTTGTGATCAAACTAAAGATAAGATTAGGAGATCTCGAGCAGATATTAAAAATCACTTTTGATTTAGATCCGTCTCTCCTCGCCTCTTTGAATATTGTTTGCATTGTGTGCATTGTTCCTTCGCGAAATTTTCGAAAATTTCCGCCACTTTAATGAAACTTGCGCTGATTATATAAAGGATAAAAATGTGGCCTGCCACCACGTTTGTTGAACCTCAAGAAAAAGTATTGGTTTATGTAACTAATGGATGAAATGTTGCTGATGCAACGTATAGGTATGCAGTAGATTTAATGATAGACAATGTGTACATAGCCAAGCTGTAACTCTAATTGGATTAGATACAGCAACGAGTTTGATATATCGAAAAATATTTGTTTTTTTTCAGGGGGTAAAATCTTAAGAAATATTTCTTTTCTAGAAATTTATAATTAATTAAGGATTTGAAGTATTATTCGTATATTTCACTCAGCAAAATATTTAGAAATTTAATATTTAAGGATTTATAATTAATTAAGAATGTTTAATTTAAAACGACTTAAATTTTTAAATTACACGTATTATAGTTACAAGAATCAGAATATTCAAATTCAAATATTGAAATTGAATTGAATANCCACACATTTAAAAATATTTATATATTTAAAAATAAAATATATATATATATATATATATATATATATATATATATATATATATATATATATGATTGTATTCATATATGAAGTGAATTAGTACAATTTTTTTAACTTATAATGTAATGCAATCAGAGGAATTTAATATTAAAAGATATATTGAAAGATTCTTTGTCTTATCATGAAATTTTATATATATTAATTGCGAATCAACGAAATCTGATTATTCAACTTGATGAGCAAATATTCTGTTATACACATTGCTAATGCATTTTCAAGTACTATATATAAGTAATATATATATATATATATAGATTACGCGCATGTATAGTCTATACTTTCGCGAAAAAAAAAACAAAAAAATATATAAACGTTATAAAGCAAAGTGCAGATGTAAACCGCGGTATCTATTTGCAATGTAAAACACTTTTGCGTAAGTTTTGTGACGTTTAAATGTTTGGTTCGATGTTCAGAACAATCATCGATTCGTGGCCATCGTTGATTGGTTCCTAAAGGAAAAGACCTTTAGAACGGAAGGTGTAGGTTTCTATTGTAATTAATAAAAGTCAATTGACGCGGTCGACGATTGGTCTAGCCTGTGAACGTTTGAAGCATTGTCAATGACCTCGGTTTGCCGATGGAAAAGTACTATATTCGACGAGTGCTTTGACCCTGGGTGCTATCCAGTTCCACTCTTACTTCCAGAGGGATCTCGATCTTTTGTAAAAAAACAAAAAAAAAAAAAAAAAAAAAAAAAAAAAAAAAAAAANAATTAGTTCGGATTGCAATATTTCAAAAATTTTACATTAATATCGAAAGTATGAAACTTTCTCTTCCATCAGTTTCAACAGAATTATTTTAATAGATCACGTCACGTTTATGGAATATTTTAGACTTGCAAGCATCGAATGTTATTTAAATATTCCGTGATATAAAATAAGAATCAATTAGAAGAACAGCTGATTGCCACCTTTCACTCACGTTTACTACACACTGGCAGGAATTTTCTCATTAACCCACTCTGGACAATAATGAAATAATTTCTGTCAATGTCAGGATATATTAGACTGCCCTATGATTCATCTCTATTTATTGCATCCATTCGAACCATTGTATGTTACCGCTATCATTTTCAATTAAATAAAATTCATGAAAAATTAACAACTGTTAAATTATATGATCCTTCTAACAAATAAAATAATTTATAACTTATAATATTAATTTATAATTTTTAATATTAAAATAATTAATAAAATAATTTATAATTTATAATTTTTAAAGTAATTTAGTAATTACAAATATGATAAACAATAAATATAAATAAATAAATAATAAATAATTGTTCGGTCTTAGGGGCCATAAATCCTAATGTAAAATTCATCAAATCACCAAGCCAAGGTGATATAATTGAACCTTTACATTCGAGCAGTGAAATCTTATTCTTGTGAATAGTGACAAAAAAATCCAATTAAACCCAACTGCTTTTCATTCAGCGTTGAAGACAGCAAGCTACCTTCGACAAAATCTTCCTCCAATATGTAGATTAGATTTGTAGTATGTCTGCTATTTATAGTATTTTTTATAATGATATTAATTCTTCCTTTTATAATAATGTTAAGTGTTGATTTTTGAAAAATTGGAAGAATCAGAGGTGCATAAAATGTATGTAACATTCAGAAATATACGAGATATCTGAAATTGAGATTATTGCGGTATTTAATAAATAAATTGTTTTGCTACAGGGAATGGCATTCACAATTAAGGAGAGGCAGACATTGAGTATCCATGGTCTATTGCCAGCAGCGGTGAAAACTCAAGACGAACAACTAGAACTCTGTCGTTTGAATCTGGATTATTATGAGCATGATTTGTCAAAGCACATATACCTCACAGGCTTACTGGTACGTACTCTTTTTATTTTATATTCTTTCTTCTCTGTCAGCAGCATTGAATTGAAAAATTCCAAATTCAAGGAACACAGTCTACAAATAGTATAAATATTCTAAATTTTTAGAATTTTTTATTGTAAATCTAAAGAAGTTATTCTATATTTTTACAATATATATTCAGCAGCATTGAATTGAAAAATTCCAAATTCAAGGAACACAGTCTACAAATAGTATAAATATTCTAAATTTTTAGAATTTTTTATTGTAAATCTAAAGAAGTTATTCTATATTTTTACAATATATACATATATATATATCAGAGGCTTACTATTTTATTAAAAAAACATTATCACTCTTGCAGGATAGAAATGAGAAACTTTTCTTCCGTCTATTGTCAGAAGATTTGGAGAAGTTGATGCCGCTGGTGTACACACCCACAGTGGTTCAGAGGCTTACTATTTTATTAAAAAAACATTATCACTCTTGCAGGATAGAAATGAGAAACTTTTCTTCCGTCTATTGTCAGAAGATTTGGAGAAGTTGATGCCGCTGGTGTACACACCCACAGTGGGTCTGGCGTGTCAGAAATTCGGTTTAATTTATAGAAGGCCACGAGGTCTGTTTATAAGCATACATGACAAGGGCCACGTATACGACGTTATGTGCAATTGGCCTGAACATGATGTACGAGCTATCGTTGTTACCGATGGTGAAAGGATATTGGGCCTGGGTGACTTAGGAGCCCAAGGAATGGGCATACCAATTGGAAAATTATGTTTGTATACCGGCCTGGCTGGAATCAAACCTCATCAGTGCTTACCAATTACCTTGGATGTTGGTACGAATAATCAGGTTGGTACAGAAGCTTCTAAATAATTAACGTGCTCGCAGTCAAGCTTGACCCTTATACAGAAAATTATGAATGTGTTAATTATGTGGCAATCAACTTCTTTTCATAAGTAAAAATATTTCTGATAGTAATGAACATGTTTACACGTACACGTTACACGTATCAACTTTTATTCCAGGAACTACTAGAGGATCCTCTCTACATTGGCCACAAGCATAAACGTGTTACTGGTCAGGAATATGACGAATTTCTGGACGAGTTTATGAAGGCTGTCGTCAAAAGATACGGACAGAACACTTTAATTCAGTTTGAAGATTTCGGGAACGCCAATGCGTTCAGACTGCTCAATAAATATCGCGATCACTACTGCACTTTCAACGATGATATCCAGGGAACTGCTTCAGTTGCTGTCGCTGGTTTGCTGGCATCTCTTCGTCTAACGAAAACAAAGCTGTCGGAGAACACGATTGTTTTTCAAGGTGCTGGAGAGGTAACAGCAACACTTTACAGCACTTTATATTTTAAATTATTAATCGACAGTGGATTCGTGTGTCACGACGTTTCGTTGAATTGCACAGGCTTCGTTGGGTATTGCGTGGTTGTGCGTCATGGCTATGCAGAAAGAAGGTGTCAGCAAAGAAGCAGCCAAGAGCAAGATCTGGATGGTCGATTCGAAAGGATTGATTGTTAAGAATCGCCCAAGCGGTGGATTAACGGAGCACAAATTGCACTTTGCCCGAGATGACAAGCCGATAGACACGTTGTTAGAAGTTGTGAAAAAGGCGAAACCAACGGTGCTGATTGGTGCCGCGGCAGTTAGCGGTGCGTTTACCACCGAGATATTGGAAGAAATGGCAAATAACAATGAGAAGCCTGTAATTTTTGCTCTTAGCAATCCAACAAGCAAGGCAGAATGTACTGCCGAGCAAGCGTATACCGCTACAAAGGTATTACATCACAGAACTATTATAAAGTTCTTCCGCTAACGGAGTACAAAAAACAAAATATTTTTGCTCTTAGCAATCCAACAAGCAAGGCAGAATGTACTGCCGAGCAAGCGTATACCGCTACAAAGGTATTACATCACAGAACTATTATAAAGTTCTTCCGCTAACGGAGTACAAAAAACAAAATAATTATTTAGGCATTTGCGATACGCAAACGTAAAACATTTAATGTAATTAATTGCAAATGTTCACAGGGAAAATGCATATTCGCCAGTGGTTCGCCATTCCCGCCGGTAACATACAATGAAAAGACTTT
>NIPQ01090830.1:4299-23644 GCA_002806875.1 Lepidotrigona ventralis hoosana | reverse complement strand
TTTTTTTTTTTTTTCCAATTCCTATAAGAAATCTTTCGTTTAACATTCCTTTCTCTCGTCTTGTACGTTTATCTACGTTGTGTCGATGTTGCTCTGCGTTATATATTTTTGTTACTCGTTGCTTGCAATTCACATTTTCATTGTCATTGCTGTATGGTTATGAATAATCGCGCTATTTTTTTTTTCTCTCTTTCTCTTTCTTTCTTTGCATCACGCGTATTCGATTCCCTTTGTTCTTCCATACGTTTTTTTAACGTTTGCACCTCTTTTCCTTTTTCTTGTTTAGATATCTCTCTTTCCTTAATCCTCGTTTCTCCTTTATTCCCTGAGCCGAGCATTGAAACTAGATCGCGAACACTGATTTTAGACCGAGCCACCACGAGCGATAATTGCAAGATGAAACTCTATCCGCTGAAACGAACCGTAAGGATGGACGAGTTTTTATTTAAGAAATATGCGAATCCAGTCTATTATTGCCAGTTATTGTTCTTCTTTTGCCTTCTTCTTCTTCTTCTTCTTCTTCTTCCTTTTTTTCTATTTATCGATCTCTTTTGAAGTGTGATTTGTTATATTTCCTATTTCTGATCTCATTTTTAATGTAATCGACGAATCTCGCATATGCTGCCTCGTCCAAGCAAAACAGTCTGGTTTCTGAAACTACAATAACCGCGCTGGTATTCCATCGTTTCGGACCTTCATCTAATTGTCCACCATTGAGCGAATATTTAATTGCTTTCTCGTCTCGATAGCGTTGCTAATGTTGTTACGAATTTAAATCGTATAAATTGAAAAAAAAAAAAAAAAAAAAAAAAAAAAAAAAAAACCNAAAGAAAGAAAAACCGCGCAAGATTTCAACGAAAAATCGAATTAACGTTACTTGCTATATTTACAATTGTATGCTATTTGTGTTACAGTCACTGTTGAAAACAGCCGATCAACTAAAGATCAAGGGACTTTGCGAAGTGCCTGAAAGTAGAGACGGCCCACCCTCGGTAAGCCTGAGTTCGCCACCAAGGGAGCCCGGCACTCCTAGAATAAATTTCACCAAGTTGAAGAGACATCATCAAAGGTACAAAAGGCCTAGAACTACGTTCGAACCTCGCGCTACAGATTCGAGGCATTACGATCGATACAAAGAAGAGGAATCGAACGAAAATTACGATTGGGAGAACAAAGAGGTAAGCGGTTAATGTCAATGAACGCGAAAATCATTGGAAAAACCGTAAGAGAACATGATTGATAGCAACGAGGCAATCTCGTCACTGACGTCGCTAAATTCGTACCGAAATATTTCGCAGAATCACATAGACTGGCAACCCGAAGATGAGGAGTGTACGGAGGCAACTGCGGGAGCAGTAGTGCTGGAAAATTGCCAACGCAACAGTAACAATAGTACCACTACTGGCAACACCACCACCGCCACCACCACTACCACCACCACCACCACCACCACCACGAACAACAACAATAATAATAACAACAACAACAATAGTAGCAATAATAACTCCACCGGCAACGGTAACAATACGAGCAACAACAATAACAACGGTAAGTAGTCGATGAGGAGACACGGGCCCCACACCTATTCATCCTATGAATCCTATAGTTTCCATCTAAAGACAACATCGGTTATATATATATATATTATATATTATATTAGTATCGGTTGTTTCCAACTTTCTTTCTCTCCTTCTTTGCTAAGATTTAAATATCATTTAAAATAGCGGCGGGTTTTAGGTGTGGGGCGACTTACTAATTTACAACAATGCGCGGGACAGATTGTTTTCACTTTAATTAAAAAAGGTGATATGTTTTGTCATACAGGTCTCGGTCATTACGGTCATCATCCGGATCCCGGAGAGGTTGATCTACCTCCAGAAACTCAACCTACACCGCCGAGTGCCACGTTGGTTGGCACTACGATTACGCATTTAAGGGACCCGGATCATCATTCCACAGGTGGTGTTGCTGATAATATTTACAGTCAATCTGTTTTTTTTCGCTAGCTTCGCTTCCTTTTCTACCGTCGATAAAATATCAATTTGATGGGCTACGTAACTCGGCGTGAATCACATGTTGGGAAATAAAACCGTAGATGATTATTAGACGGGGAGAGAATTAAAATAATCAGCCTAATCGAGCTTAACTAGTTGCGATTAGATTTACGTTGCTCGGTTCGCAACCACCCACGCAAGCTCGTTTAGTCAAAGCGCCCAACTTTGCCATCGTTGGCGTTCCTTTCTTCGATATAACGTTCATGGCGACGGCGACGATGTTTACATTGATACTGACATCGCCCGAATCATAAAAATCCGGGCAAACGAAATTAAAACAAAAAAAAAAAAAAAAAAAAAAAAAAAAAAAAAAAAAAAAAANAAGAACACCGTGACTAATTATTCGGATTCGATGTGATACTGTATTATTCAATGCTATGCAACTCTTTCAGCCAGAGGACACATTAGAACTGTGTTGTTTTTCGCATTTGTTCGCAGAGATTCAAAATTGTGACAGTGTAAAGATAAAGTTCGAAACGTTGCACACGATGGATTCGTCGGACACGATTGATATCGATAGCCACATGTCAGATCGGGCGAGCGTTAGTTCAAAGAACGCAGCCGATAGCGACAACATGATGATGATCACACCGGAATTGCTTGGACTGATGCCTTCTGGAAGTTCGATACACTCGGATTCTGGTGAGAATAACTCGAGGGGCCATTCCGGGCAATCCAGCTCGCATCATCACGGTTCCAAATCGTGGACTCAAGAGGACATGGATGCTGCTTTGGAAGCCTTACGGAATCACGATATGAGCCTTACGAAAGCCTCTGGTAATTCAAAAGCATGCATCGTCTCTTTTTTTTTTTTTTTTTTTTGGGGGGGGNTTTCGCTCGGCTAATTCACGCGGCTAATTCCCTTCGTTAACAAGCGTTTTCAGTATTCTCTTATTTAATCCAGTGGTGTCGCGATCGTTTTAGCAACGTTCGGCATACCGTCGACGACTTTGTGGCAACGAGCGCATCGGTTGGGAATCGATACTCCAAAAAAAGATGGCCCTACTAAATCGTGGAGCGACGAGAGTTTAAACAACGCGCTCGAAGCACTACGGACTGGGACAATATCAGCAAACAAAGCTTCAAAAGCATTTGGAATACCGTCAAGTACGTTGTATAAAATCGCGAGAAGGGAAGGCATCAGGCTGGCTGCACCTTTCAATGCAAGTCCCACCACCTGGTCGCCTGCCGATCTCGATCGTGCCCTCGAAGCAATACGCTCCGGCCAAACGTCTGTGCAGAGGGCGTCGACAGAATTCGGTATACCAACAGGAACGTTGTACGGCCGATGCAAAAGAGAGGGCATCGAACTTAGCAGGAGTAATCCTACACCTTGGAGCGAAGATGCTATGACCGAGGCTCTCGAAGCTGTCAGGTAAAGTACCATTTATTATCACATTATTATTCTTTCGACACGACACGTTTTACTCCGCTATTTTTCCTTCTTTTTTTTTTTTTTTTGTCTTTCTAAAACTAAGACCTACTGGTCTACGAAGAATCGCTTAGAAGCATAAATATAGCCTGTTGAGACGCGATGGTACGTCTATGCCCGCATGACAAGATATATTTTGTCTTATTATTAAAATCGTGAAACGAGAAAACCGACAACTATCCTTCGCTATCCTACATTGCCTGCTGCATGAAAATATGTACATATACAGCAAGTGATGTCCAATGAGCCTAACACGATACGACGACATCGCAATGTTCTTTACTTTAGTATTTAGAAAAAGCACGTGAAAACCTGTGATTTCTTCTATTTATTTACGATTTTTCAGATTAGGCCATATGAGCATTAATCAAGCGGCGATCCACTATAATTTACCGTACTCCTCCTTGTACGGTCGTTTCAAGAGGGGGAAATATGAAGAACCAGCGGTGGGTGAGATATCGCAAGACGGTAGTAGTCCTCATTTTCATCAAAGCCCGAGTCAAAATCATTCGTCCGCTATACCCGATCAAATGTCGTACCAAGGCAGCTGAAACTTGCCCCTTTATTAGATTGCTTTGAGTTAATTTCGTGTTCTCCAATTTCTTGATGCAATTTTACAATTTAACATTCGTCGTGTCGTTTCTTCGAACGGGAACAAGCAACGAGCGACGGTAAAAAAAAGGAAAGTTAGTGATCAAAAATTCATTGTTGAATTAAAAACGATTGGCGAGCGAATTCTTCTGAATAACTTAGGGACTTATGAAAACAGGGACTTATGACATCGTGAAATGACAGTGACAATCGATGGATCCGAACGGAATCTAAGTTGATAGAAACGAGATACGATGTCATCATCGCGGGAAAAAATGAGTCGTGAAATGTTTGCAGTATTACAGATTGTCGTAAGCAAATATTATGTATATTGTATGACAATTACGTCGAATCGGAAACGTAAATTAATTATAATTTATAATTATTTATAAAAGAGAAAAAAGTGCTGTACAGTCGGAATAATACCGGTAAAAATCTATCGTAGTTTGTAAGTTGCCGATGCAATGGGCCAATTTCAAGAGCAAATTTCAATTCTCAATAGAGATTTCTGTTATCTCGATTTTCACTTTTTTTCTTTATCTGTCTCTTTGATCGGTTACATTCTTTCTCTGACTATTAAATAAATTTTTCACAAATTCGATACTTATTTTATGATCAGACACTATTGTATTGTTACACAGTGTCACACTGTAATATCTTTGAAAAAAAAAACATTTTACATAAATATAAGAATGATGAAGAGATTTTATTGAAAAACTTTCTACTCACACACAGATCCAAATTAAAATATAAAATACGTAGTTTGTTATATTTTAAATCGTTTTACGATTAAATTATTCTATCATGTTTGAACAATGACTTGTTCGCAAGAGAGATGAAACACTTTACATAAATATAAAATTTCTAATTGTTCTCTTCGCATTTACATTAAGAAAGAGTCAAAATATTTTCGGATTTTTTCAAAGATATGAAACAAACGAAATTGAAGAGAAAAAGTGCGCAAAATTTCTGCAGAGGATTGATTTCTGAAAGGAAAAATACTTTTTTCATTAAACTAAACTGCCACATGTAAAGAATGTATTGCATCTATTACTATTTTATCATGCTCACGACTATTATATAAAAACATATAAGTATATACTACTTATAAAAATATATATATGTACAGTTTATATATTTTAAATTAAAAAGTAATGCGACAAAATAAATCCTTGTATTTAATACCCACTACTGTTTAATTTGAATGATAATGATAATGATCATCGAATCTAGGCAGAATTCAATGTATTGTATCGAAAATCTTTTATTAATATTTTAGAAATTAATAAAAACCCGAAACTAAAATTTCATAGTATTTTACTATATTACTTAACGAGAGGGGAGATTACTTAAAAAGTAATAAGTTATCTCTCCCCTCTAGTTCATCTCATCAAGATTTCATATCGATTGGAAACTGGTGCTTTTTGGAACTACAGCAATTTTTTTTTTCATTTCCAAGAAAATTGAATTTAAAAATTTATCTGGCTCATTTGAATTTAGTTAATTCCAGACATGACAGAATAATTAACAGAAGGTTATTCTACGTGCAAAAATAAGTAAAAAATAATAGAATAAAATTTTTTTCATTTAAAACTTCATTTTCGAAATAGAATATGTTTCGTTAAAAATTGCCTTGATACACATGTTACATTTTCAAATTCGATTCTATCGAAAACTAAGCTTTGAAAGAAAAAATTTTATTCTATATTTCTTTCGTATTTTTTTTTACAAGAAATCACCTCTCTTGTTTGTACATAACATTCAGCAATACTTTGTATATTTATTTCACATCTTGATAGCTATCTGAAAAGCACCATCAATGTTCTTTTGACACTGTCAATATTGTATTGAATCGGATCTTTATTTAAAATCTTATTTTATATATATATATATATATACTATATGTATTATATATCGTATTTATATATACACTATATGTATTATATTGCATTGATATATATCATATATATAATATAGATATATCAATATATTTCAATATTTTTAATTTTTAAATTACTTTTTCTTCAAGTCAACTGTAAAACTTTTAAATACTTAAAAGTGTTCAACAACAGAAAAATATTGAGAAACAGTACTACAGATCATACTAAATACACATAAATATATGTACTACAAGTACGTATGTGTACATAGTCGGGTCACATAAATTTTTCGTTAAAGTGCCAAAAGAAAAAGTTTGAGTAATTACTTAACATATTTTAGTCTACATGGAGACTCATATAAATAATTGTATTTTTTGTGATATCATAAGTAACAAAGCACCAAGCGAAAAGATATATGAGGTATGAAAAAATTAACCTAACATAACACAATTAAACATAGACTCAACATCAGTATATATATATATATAGAATTTTATTCCTAGTACATAATGACATTTATTTAGAAAAAAATATTTTCATACGTTGTAACACATACTTGCTAAATATGTAATATCATATTTGATTTTAGGACGATTACGTGACATGTATTAAAGATATTAATCCAGCTTCGACTCATCATTATTTAATATTGCCAAATAAACATATAAACAATGCGAAAGAACTATGCTCAACAGATGCTGAACTTTGTAAGTTTAAATGTGATGATTTAATTGGAATATTAAATTTAAGCTTTATGCATCAAAATCATTATCTACAATGTAATTTTTAGATGATAGAATTCTTTCCACAATAGACATAATAGCAGAAAAACAAGATTTAGATCTTACAGTTACGCGTACAGGATTTCATTGGCCACCGTTTAATACAATATCTCACTTGCATTTACATGTTATCTCTCCTATATGCAATATAAACTTATTTAAAAAATTTATGTACAAACCAAACTCATACTGGTTTGTAACTGTACGTACAATGTATACTTTGAAAATTATAAATCGTTTTGCTTCAAATTGATTTAAAATTAATGGATATTGTTTTACAGACAGATTATGTGAAGTCTTATATTGAAAATCGGAAATAATTCTGTTATATTAAGCTGTTGTATCAAGCTTAAGGATAAGCTTAATAACTGTGATATCTTTTTGGAGACTATATAAATATAACATTGTAACAACTGTTCATAAAAAACTAAACTAAACTTAACTATACTAAAAACATATACTATATGAATAAAATTTATATTAATTTAATTTAAATATCTGTAAATGTAAATTATTTCCATTATTATTGAAGATACTGTTAAATGTAAGTTTAAAAACTAAACTATGTTAAAACATGCATCTGACACTAATAAAAAACATTCAATATCATTTTTAAAATTATCAATGTTTTAATGTTTAAAATTATAATGTTTTATTACAGTTAGTGTGAAAACAAGTTCAGTCGAAAGATCACTCCCATCATGGATTTTAATGGGACTTTCTTTAACCATTTTGTTATAACGTACGAATGACGGAAAAAATAAAAATTAAAAAAGAAAAGAAATATTTCATCGAATCATGAAAAAAAATATATCGACAAGCTACTTTACTTAATAAATTGTATTAGAATATTTTCTTTGTTGTAACATGCAAAACAAATAAGCAACTATAAGTAAAAGACAGAAATTAGGTTTGAGCTAATTTTAATTTCAAACGGAATTCCATACGAAAGTTTTTATTAATATCTCGGAAACTAATAAATATCCGAAATTTTATATTTGGAATATAAAATTTGCCCTATCCTTTATCCCTCCAAAATCCTATATCGATCTCATATCGAAATTGGTGCTTTCCGGAATTGCAATCAGAAAAATCAATCACAAAAATCCTAATACAATCTATAGAAAAGAAATAGTTTGGTAAATTGGTAAATCACACTATATTTTATTGATAATTTTAAAAATAATTTTAAATTGAATCAATGTAAGAATAATAAATCAAAATTTTGGCCACTCATTTAAATATACATTTATATCAAAATATTGTACATTTTTCAGTTAATATGAATATGTTTCAATTTTGTAATATTCTCAATCAGATAATTTATGGAAAAGCCCTTGCTCGTACATATTCTTCCACTTTTCCCCATTCGGATATGAATAATTTTTAATACAGTTTTCGTTGAATTTCGTTGAATAACCTGGACTGATAGGTGGCATGTAACAAGCATTCTGAACAAGTACAGGATCTTCAAAATGTTCATGCTGTTGATCGATGTATTCTATCACACGATTTTCAGTAGATGCACTTAGGCAAATAAAATCCCACATTTGCAGATGTTGAACCATTTCGCATAAGCCCACTCCGCCAGCATGTGGGCACACTGGAACTAATAGAATAAAAAATTACGATAAAATGATCGATTTTGTATTATAATGCAACCTACCGTTCAGTTTCTTTGCCATCAAATAAACAGCTAATATTTCATTGATTCCTCCTATTCTAGCTGAATCTATTTGGCAATAGTCAATTGCTCTCGCTTGTAGTAATTGTTTAAACATCACGCGATTAGCGCACATTTCACCGGTCGCGATACCAATACCATGTGGCCTTAATTCATTTGCGATTTTTAGATGGCCCAATACATCATCCGGAGACGTTGGCTCTTCAATCCAAGTTGGCTTGAATTTTGCTAATTTTTTCATCCACTCGATCGACTCGTTGATATTCCATATTTGATTAGCATCCAGCATCAATTTGTTTTTATACCCAATTGCTTCACGTACCAGTTGACATCTTTTTATGTCGTCTGTTAGATTTTGACCGACTTTTACTTTGAAGGATGTAAAGCCAAGAGCTAAGAACTTAGTACATAGATCTTTAACTTTATCATCGCTATATCCAAGCCACCCGACTTGCGTTGTATATGCCGGATATCCAGTTTTTCGTAGTATTTCTTCACGTTCCTCTTTATCCTTTTGATTAACTTTCAACAATTCCACGGCTTCTTCTTCCGTAATAACGTCAGTGCTGTGAGAGACAACAAAAATTTCGTTTCAATTTCAAGTAATTACAGCGGTTCATTCGTTTCGTAATGTATGTACATATGTAGGTATATATAATTTACATATATCTAAAATCAATCGTGGAGACGAGTTGTTCAGGAGTCAAATCCGCAAGTAGCTTCCAAACAGGTTTATTTTCTATTCTAGCCCACAGATCCCACAGCCCGTTTATTATAGCCGCTGTAGCAAGATGAATAACGCCCTTTTCTGGCCCAATCTGTCGCAGAATTTAAAACATTTATATTAAACGCGCAATTTTAATTTGAACCCGCTATGTTTGTAACATATTACCCATCTCAGTTGCGGTTCGCTTGTCAGTTTCCTCCAAAAAGACCCAAAGTGCGTAAAAATTTCATTAGCATTCTGTCCTTTCACTAAATAGAACATTGACTTGCATGCCTGTACAACTGCGAAATATTTTAAAGAAAATTTTGATAATACCATTCGTAGATAGTTATTTCAATAGATAAATAAATATCTATACCAATTTCTGTGCCTCTGCCCAAAGTAAATGTTAATCCATATCCTTCGATCCCTTTGTTAGTCTTGATCGTAACGTACGCGCAAGAATAATCAGGATCAGTGTGCTGTGATTGAATATTATATTACAACAACTGTTTATAAAATTAAATATCAATCTGAAATACCTACGCACAGTATGTCATCGAGAGGAAGATCAAAGTATCACATACCATAGCATCACTTCCGTCAGCTAGTAACGATGTTGGAAACCTTATGTCTTTCACATCAACTTCCGTTATTATGATGTTCTCCATCATTTACGTAAAAATTTTATAAAATTTTCAATTTCTTTTAACAACAGATGTTTCCAGCGAAATGTTTTTACACGACGTTCTCTGAATGTTAGTAGAGAAGATACCATTCAGTTCACGTCAGCTATCACATCTCTTTTATCATATTACATAAACGTTATCTCTGTGAAATTCGATGCAGAAAACAAAGAAATATAATTATAGATAAAGAATTTTGAGACGCGACTTTGGAAAATTAGGAATGCAATATGTATTCGTTTCCATAACTTTCTATAAATTAATTAATTATAATTGATTATAATTGACAGTTAATTAATTAATTCGTTAGTTAAGCAATTAACATGTCAATTAATTTAAATGATTCATTTTATTTCTCGTCGAAACTGTGGAAATTGTTCGTTTGATAAATTATGTTTCCAAATGTGTAATTTGTCTTTTGAAATGTTATCGCTATATACATATGTATCTTTGAGAATCTTATTATATAACTTATATTTTCATATATATTACTCTAATTGAAATTTCATTAGAATTCGTATATCTGCAGGCTGGAAAAGAAAATGGTCGGAAAAGATAGCATAATGTAATAGATTTTAATAGATTTTATTAAATTATACAATACTGTCAGAATATTAAGAAATAACTAATATTGTTAATTTTCGGAAAAAATAGTATCAGACACTCTAGATTTCGATCTACATATATATACATATATATGTATGCATATGACTCAATCTATTACATGATAGTAATAGATTCGATTAAACCACATAAGATATATACCTGACTGATTATATTTCGTTATTATATCGATGAATATTCATCAATCATTATTATGATATTTAGTTATGAAATATTTAAGTCATCTTGTCGTTATGTACACATATTGTATGAAGCTAAAAAAAATGTTTGTCTGATTGGTTATTTTCAATAAATCTAATACAATCAAAAATATGCATATAGATTGGTATTAGTCGAAAGTTGAAAGTTTCAGATTTACAGTAAGTTCCTATAGTAGCACTTTTTAACATAATCTGTGGCCCCATTGCATGTGCGTATATTTTGCATAACGTGGAGCAGCTTTTTCGTGCTTAAGTAAATCCGTAGATTAAATGTTAACTTTTAAATCCATGACAAGTGAGTGAGTGAAAGAAAACATGTATTCGAGGGGCACAACAGCAAAAAAGTATTTAGAGCAGAGATTGCGAACTGACCCTGTTTTTTATCTTTGTCTTTTGATCGATAGGATGATCCGTTCCACTATATCGATCTTTCTATTTCAATTTTTGCATAGATAAATTATAAAAGAAAATCGGAAAAGCAGTTTGTATGGCCCGCTGCAGCAAGAAATAGCATATAGAATGGAAACTAATTTTCATGGTGGGGGAACCAGTAAATTGAACAGCTTGTACAGCCCATGATGTGGAAGAAATTCATCGCTCTGATTTAAAGAAAGCCTGTGGTAAGCTTTGAGAAGACGGCCATATTGATGTGAAGGTAGCATGATCCAGCGAAAGATGAAATCACTTGAATCGAACTGAAAGAAATCACCGATTACACATTGTAGTCGTAGCATGAATATGTTCTGGATTATAACTTATACAGACTGTATATTTATACATTGGCAGAATGAATAAATTAAAGAAATAAGTCTAAGTAAAAATTTTGATAATACTTTATAATTTTATACGGAATTTAAGGTTAGGTATATACCCCTAATGCAATTTTAATTATGTATTCAAAAATAAAAACTAAATAATAACAAAAATTCAATTCTTCTTATTGAATAGATTTGGATAGTTTTAGGAACGTATCTAACCTCGAATTTCACACTTCCTAATTACAATTAAAGGTATTTATCATTGTAATAAGAACACTTTTTACTAAGAAATTTTGCTTTTTTAAGTAATTCCTCAAACATGATAAAATTTAATAAAATATCACGGAAATTCTTGTCCATTACTAAATATTATAACAAGTAGTTTATTTTTGATATTTTACATTTTTGCATCCTTTAATTTTCCGACTAAAACGAATAAAAATCCACAGTCTAGTTATGATAAATGATAAAATCTGTATTTTAGAAAACTCGAGTGTTATTCATCAGTTAATTTTTTCATTACCGTGACTGTAACAGCAGAATGAAATATATTAAAAAAGATTCCCTTCTATCTATTTGTACACTGTTTTGGCGGCGGGCACACTTTTCAAATGAGCGGAACAGCAGTGACGCCAATAGCAAAAAAAAAAAAAAAAAAAAAAAAAAAAAAAATTAAAAAAAATAAAANGAAAAAAAGTCAAATTCATTTCTAAAAAGATCGTTAAAGCAAACACTCTGGAAACCATATCATTATATATAAATTAAATAAATAATAGTTCTTGTCTTGATATTAAACCTTGTAATATAATTAATATTTATTAATTAAATAAACCTCCACACTGTGTCGCTTTAAATGCTATCTTTTAGTCAATGCTTTTAGCGATAAATAGTATATTTTGTTATTAGAACCAAAATCATAACAAACGTATTCAATTTCACGTATAAAAAAGAGTTAGTTAGTGCGTATTATTTTATTATGCCAGATCCATTCGAAATAATCGTAGGAACATACGAACAATATTTACTCGGTTACAAAATAAACAATGATGATAATGTAAGTGAACAACTTTTATTTGGTTATATATTATAGGTTATGTTTGACATGTGCAATTTATTTGAGTTCAATATAATTTCATGTTTCATTGATAAATTCTGTGAATTTTCAGGAATATAAAATGGAAAAAAGTTTTGCCACTCATAGCCATGTCAATAGCATACGTAGCGTTGCGAGTAACAAAAATTTTTTAGCATCCGGTGGAGCAGATGATTCTATTTATTTATATGATTTAAATAACAGAGTAGAGTTTGGTAGATTAATGCACCATAATGGTAGGTATAATCATATACAATTGTTATTTGCATATCATGTCAAAGTCAATATCATCTGTTTTAGTATATCTTATATGTTCTTTATATGTTTATGTAGATACTGTTAATTGCATCGTGTTTGCCCCTGATGCATCTCATCTGTTTTCATGCAGTAACGATGGAACTATAGCTGCAATTCGATGCGGAAATTGGCAAATGGAGAAACATTGGCAAAAGCCACACAAAGGTTTAACCGTTAATACTTTAGCTATTCATCCATCAGGAAAAATAGCACTATCTACTGGAGCGGATGGAATTCTTCGAACATGGAATCTAGTTAAAGGAAGACAAGCATATGCCACAAATTTAAACCCAAGATTGAAATTAGATGCTAAAAATATACACATTCTTAAATGGAGTCCCAATGGTGATAAGTATTTGTTGGCTGTAATGCAAACAATAGATGTGTATTCCGTAAAATTAGCAGGAATTGAAAAAGAAATTAAATTCAACTCAAAAATTGTTTGCGTAGAATTTTTGAACGATGATTTAATTGCTGTAGGTTTAGAAAATGGTCAAATTAAATTTTATGATCTAGAAAAATCAGTGTGCACTGTAGAAGCAGTTGCGCACGATAACCGAGTGAAATGTATAGCTTTTAAGGATAAGTTTTTAGTTACAACTTCAAGTTCTGGAGAAATTAAATTATGGAGGTATAAGAAATATAAATTAGATATGCTGCAAAAAGTTAATTCTGGTCTTAGAATTACCTGTTTGTCTTTTGCAAGATCATGTAAGAATTAGTATTTAAATTAAATATGTTGTAAAAAGCGATATTTTCTATCAGTTTACCTTGTGGACTTTATAAAAAAATACGAATATAATTTTTCCGAATTCAATATTTTGATATCTCGTTTTGTAATTTTTTTCGTCGTATTTACTATTTATTCTATGTATTACAATCTTATAAAAATATAAATCGCTTTTTTTTCTTCTCATTCAAATCATAGATTTCGTCTTTACTATCATTATTTGACAATTTTCTACTCTTCTTGGATTCTAAGTTCAAGTGTTAGCTAAGTTACATCAGCTTATTTCTTTTCTTTTTCTTCAGAACCAATCTATTTTTTATTTAGATTTCATTTATTAATTATTTGCATAAAATTTGCATTTTTCATTCACACTTTTTCTTGTCTTTTCTTCGACTTCTTTGTTAAAAATAAAATGAGATTTATTTAAAAATAATTTTTCAATAATTTCCAATAATTTTAATGAGAAACTTTACAATCTTTTAATTAATTTATTGAGACATCAACTCTACATTTAACTCAGACGTGAAAATGGATAATCCTCTGATTTACTATTTTTACATGATATCTAATATTTTTATTCAATCCTCCATCATTTGGATTGATTGAATTGACATTTATCAAATTATGACAGAAATTTCTTTTCAATCATTTTCTTTTTCTGATGGTAGCCTTAATAATTTTTAATTTCTTTTTTCCTTTACTTTTTATTCTTTATCCGACTGAACAAGATGCTTATATGATATCATAAAAAATAGATATTAACTTTTATGAAATTAACTTACAATAACAATACTTATTTTATGATTACTTTATTATATAATTTCACGTAATTTTGTTATAAATATTATACAACAAAGTGCAAAGTTAGAAGAAAATACAATTATCTTTTTCAAAAATAATACAACTTTATTCGTCTAGTAATGTTCAGTTACGCGCCTAATTGTGAATAATTACCAAAGAATACACTTGCGAGATGGATTCATGGGACTTTCAGCCTGGCAATTCCATGCTCTCGCAAAATCTGCATTGTTCGCTAATGTTCCGATAACTCTGAAATGATTTGGCGCGTGAACTCCTTGTATCAATTTAGATTTTAATGCACCGTTTGTATAACTACCGCACCAAACCTGAAAAATATAGAGATATATACATCTATGTGTAATGCAATGCAAAAATGTACATCTCATGGATTCATAAAATATCTTTAATTTAGTTTTCTTTAATTAAATCACGATTTTTTTTTCCAAATGATAGAATATTAATGAAAAGATTGTATTTTTGTTTATGAACAGTGATTACTTACTTGTGCAAAACTTACAAAAAATAATTGCTCTTCACTATAATTAACGAGGCCAGGTAAAACTAGTCGATCAGTATTTCTCTTTTTGAATCGTTGATACGCTTTGTAGGCCTCTCGTATACCACCATTATCAGCTATATTTTCTCCTTGTGTAGTCACGCCATTCACCTAAGCGTTTAAACATTGATCTATGTGATCATTGATTTATATACTCTATCTACTGGCGTAATTTCGCTACATCTGTTTCAGAAAGAACAGGAGGTGCTTACTCTGAAATTATCAGCCAGCTCTGGCAAATGATAGTTACCGTACTGTTCAATTATACATTTAACTTTCTCGTGATAATGTCGTAACGTCTCGTTGCTCCACCATTGCCGAATATTTCCATTCTGATCATATCTACGACCTATAATATATAAGCAAATCGATTTCTCCGAATTTTACTTAATTTATTCAAAATTTATCTAACTTTCTGTAATTTATTGCGTTACGTGTTAATACTTTCTCTTATAGTTATTACCTTGGTCATCGAATCCATGTGTTAATTCATGACCCATAATTGCGCCCATAGCACCATAGTTGATAGATCTGCGAAGTACGTTTAATCTTTTAATTTCGAATCATTAACACTTGATTATTAAATCATTAATCAAATGCCAATTACATACTGTAGGCCATTCCCGTAGAACGGAGGGTGCAAAATACCAGCTGGAAATGCTATAAGCCAGAAAATTGATAGAATGAAAAATGATAGATTGCAGAAAAAGCATGAAAGGGTAAAATAATATCTAGATTAGTAGAACACCCAAGTACTTACTGACTGAATTTAATATCGCGCTATAGAACGCATTTACTGTGGTACCGGCCGATATCCATCGATTTTTGTCCGGTTTTTCACGCAAGCTATTTAAACTTTTCTTGGTTTTCGCATCGATTAGCAATAAAAATGTATCGAACAATTGTCCAGGCATAATGTCTATCTGCAACAGAGAGAGCATTCGCCTTGAATTCTCGCTAAGCCGAGAGATGCAACCTAAAAGTAACTCACCCCTTCATAAAATTTATCCAATTTTTCTGAATTATTAATCCAATCTGGAATTCCTACGAACGGCCTTATTGCTTGTAACTTTGTATGAGCTCGAGCTTTCGTGTCAGCATCCATCCAATCTAATTCGGCAATCATTTGATCGAATGCTGCTTTAATATCGAGCAACATTTCTAAAGCCTGAAAATCGTCTATCATTCCTTTCTCTGTTTCACTATTTCTTTTTGCACTCTTATTGTTATTTATCGTAATTATATATAGCGATCGTTGAATAAACGAAAATCGCGTTACACGAACCTCTTGTCGAGCTCTATCATCGAAGTGTTCTTGCGCGTAAATGTAGCTGAGAGCCATACCAAAATTTGCGTTCACGTTTCCGGTACAAGTTTTCCATCTGGGTACCTCTTCTTTCAAACCGAAAACTTTCTGTGAGAATTGAAAACCAAGGTCACGAAATTGTTGTAACGTTAACGGAGCAATTGTCGAATAAACGTTCCACCATACGAATCGCGCTGAAACGTTTTGATCACAGTATATTGTTGACATGATCTAAACCTAATGCAAATTGCGCATATAAAACGAATGATGTACATATTTAAGTGGACCATATGGATCTATAAAAATAATTATCTCGAAAATTGTTGCTTATTCGATGTTTCAAACGAAATCTGTTCGGTAAAGGATAATTCACTGTGATTGTTTTAAATGGAATCATGTAATTTTTGATGTTACATCAAATCACTCCAGGCATCCTATATGAAAAAATAATGAATTATTTGGGAGATACTTTAATTTCAATTTTAAAAAATTTATCGCGTGAAAAACAGAGAAAGATATAAACGTATTGTCATCTTTCATATTGAGTTTTTTTTTTTATAATTAAAATTAAAATATCTTCTAAAAATAATTATTTCCCGACATAAACGAATTATTGCTTTTTTTTTTAAATATACCAAAAATACCAAAATGAATTTTTTTTATAATTAAAATTAAAATATCTTCTAAAAATAATTATTTCCCGACATAAACGAATTATTGCTTTTTTTTTTTAAATATACCAAAAATACCAAAATGAATCGATTTGTCTTCAAAAATTACATAATTCCATTTAAAGAAGCAAGGTTGAGCTTTACATAATCTTTGCACGTCCATCAACAAACAAACTATAGTAAAATTCCGATAATTAAACACCTGATTAATCACAACATTTATATCAATTTTTCCTCGTCGATTATGTTTATATGAAAAAAAAATTAAATTAATATCAATCAAGTACACGTATGTACATATATATTTTGTATGTATCTTCATCTATATATTTTATTTTTGTTAATAAATTCCTATATTATCCATTTTTTTAAATTATTCTCTTCATTTTCATACGGATAATGTACATCGAATAATTGAAATCCTATTGTATTTTCTCGTTGAAACCGAACAAATTTCATATTTTTTTGAATGTCAAACAGTTGTCGGACATCCTGTATATATATATATATATATATATATATATACCTATTGTAGTGAATGGAGTAGTCGCTAACAGTTTAGGTAATTTTTGTAAATATTGCAGATCCATTACGACTACATGATCCAACTCAGTATTTATCGTTACATTTGTATTGTTGAATACCGCTTCCAAGTATTTGGTCCAGTTCCACTGAAACAAATTGATTAAAAGGGATAACCGATATTCTTCATTTCTCTATCTCTTTAATATCGTTCCTAACTTTCACAAGCATGAATTCGATCACCTGTTGTGTGTACAAATCTGTTATCTGTTGTAATTCATTGATAGTCATATCGTAAACAAGATGATCTACACTGCGTCTTTGTTCTGGACTTGCCATAATCTGGAAAAAAAAACATGTATAATTAATTAGATTTACTTATTGAGAATATATATATATATATATATATATATATATATATATATATATATATATATGGTGGAGTAATGAAAGCTTTTGTGTAATAATTACGCGCGCGACATTCTTGCTGAAGTTTAAGATTTCGTTAGCAAATTCAGTACTTCCGTTCCCTACGCCAGCCAACTCGATCATGCTCTTTATATAGTTCTTGTATTCTATCAGTTCTGTTTGAAATCGTAACGAGTCGAGCAAATAACGTTCGTTAAACCCTGGCGGCGCTTGTTCCATCTGAAACTGTCTGAATTAATTTAAGATTGCCGAGATTGGAATCATTATGAAATTGTAGGATTTAGACGAGATAATAAAATTCGTTCGATCGAATTCTTGCACCTCTGGCAGACTTTACCATCATTTTATTCTTTGCCGTGTCTTGTATGTCTTCGCTGATATAAAAATTTACGAACACACTCAAGCCTAGAACTCTCTGTATTCTTCCGACAATATGAGAAAGATCAAAAGATAAAGTTTCGTCTTGTACGAATGGATCTTTTGGTAATTCGAGCCTATCAAACATTTCATAGACAGGTTTCATTCCTAAAGCTTCGATGCTCGCTAATAAAACAAGGATAATTAAAATTATTTTCTTTCGTACTTGTTGCTTGCCTGACAATGAGTTCTTTCTTTGTCGATATTTTGTCTATTAGTTAGAATTGGACATTTTTCTTACTTATGTTCATACAAGTTCTGTACAAAGCTCTGGCCAACTTCACCGGTCTCAAATCGTTCTCTTCGTCCATTTTTTCGAGCAGTATTCTTAGGTCCTTTAGCAATTGTTCTCTGAGAACACTCAGTTGATCCCAGGATGTTTGACTCTGCGGTATAGGATTTCTTGAAATCCAACCGCCGCAGGCGAATTCGTAAAAATCTTGACAAGGATCAACAGACCTGTTCATCGCGTCCATTATTCTAACAGCTAGATGAGGATAATTCTTATTTGTAATTATCTGTTATGCAAGATCAACGTAAATGTAAATTATTCTTATGTAAGAATAATTTAAATTGAAATGTGATATTTTTGTATTTCAACTCTACGTAGAGCGCTCTTGAGGTATGATACATCGGATGAAGGTATGTTCTTAACTGTTTAAAAATACAGGAAAGAAAAACTTTGATTTTACGATACCTGTCTTCACGCATTCTTCACTCTGGCATGTCTCATTATAGGCTCCATTGCAATAAATAATCATCTGCGAAACCAGCGTTATTAACAATGCAACCACGATTACCATTAATATACCAATGATTGTGGCCAATTTTCTTTTATTCTCACATTGCCTTTTGGAGAACCAAATTTAAATATTAAATATTCATCAAAATAAGCATAGTAAAAAAATAAACACTTTAAAATTTCATTTTTATACTTTCATAATTAATTAGATAAAACTGCTGTTTAAGAATCCAATGTCCAATGACTTTGATCTTTACATATGTTGTAATATCAAAGATGTCCTCTTTCAAAATCATATAACAATCTATTTGATCACATTTTAAAGCTTCTACTAATCTGAATTCGTTTTTTTTTTTTTTTTTAAAATAAATATTTTTATTTTTA
>NIPQ01090827.1:0-22832 GCA_002806875.1 Lepidotrigona ventralis hoosana | reverse complement strand
TTGATATTAAAATTAAAGTTTAATATTAAAAGTTTTAATATTGAAAGATTATGAAGTTAGATTTTGCAATTTATGACGAGTAAAAACTTATATTACGGTACCATTTATATATTTTTTTCTATAAAAATTTGTCCTTCGCTTCACAAGGTTATTACTATTGCAGTAAACAATTATGGCACTCGTATACAGACTGTCACATGGACGCCGGATATACCGAAAGGGTTAAAGCTCACCTTTTCCCGTTTTTAACGTTAACGTTTTACGTCGGTCGTACAGTGGATTGTTACGAAGGAAATTCGATCTGATCAGAACAGAAGAGATAGACAGTCGCGCAAGGCCGATTTTTATCATTTTACCAGGGCGATAAGAAAAATTCAGAGCTTGTTAGGAATTTACAATTAGAATTTACAATTAGAGTAGACTTAAATACTGGGAACGGTATATTGTCGAGATGGTGAAGATTTATGAGATCAGGTTCCATGCTCATTTCATCGGAATATCTTCATCTCGCGCTAAACTGCCTGTCCAAGATAATCTACTTTTGTAATTAAAATGGTACCGATGTACGCTGTGCATGGTAAAGTGCAAGAGTCACGGAGAGAGGGGATCTTTGAAAGAGAAATGGAAAGTTAGAGAAAGAATAGATATGTCGAGACATTAATCAAACATTCTGCAGAGGGAACGTGAAATCTCATTTCGCCGAGATATTCTTTATTGCCCTGATAAATTATCAATCGTGAAAGATGTTATGGTCTTCGTATATTGAAATATTGTCACAAAATTTGTACGTAAATATATATATATATATATATATATATATATATATATATATATATATATAGCATGGTCCGGGATATTTGTATTATTTCTTGCAAAAGAAGAAGACACAGTCAGTGCTTGTGGCAAGTTGCATATTCACCGAAATTTCTCCTTTGAAATAATAAGCAGCCTGTGTTTGTGAATGGAACACGTTATACATAATTCATACGCGTTAAGAAAGTGGCACGTAAGAACGTGTTTTGACGACGGAAGTAGCATGCCGATCGTTTTATTTGCAAATACGCGATGCATTCATTGTTTGGCCATTGCCATGATATCTGTGAATATTTGTCCATTATTGTGTGTGTTCCTTTAACTCGGATGAGTAGTGTAATTCGAAAAAAAATATTGCGACGCGAACGTTTGAGATAAACTCGTTCTCGATGAACTCTCGAGATCTATATACGCACAGCTTAATTGTAAGTTCATTTCAAAACAACGTGCAACGAGATAAAACATCTCGATAACGATGATTGTCAGATTTATCGGCAGTCGTTACATAAAGGAAATCTTCTAATCTGTTACAAAATGACAAGTGGATAGATTATCAACAAATTAAGCAAATATCAGATAAACGATATCGCTTTAATTAATATATATATATATATATATATATATATATATATTAATATATCTCTAATATATATTAATATATATATATATATATATCTCAAAATTATTGAAGATTAAAATAGTATAAAAATTATTGAAGAAATATACAATTAAAAAAATATATAATAAAAATAATACAATTAAAAAAATATATAATAAAATTCTATTATTAACAGTATATTTATTTTTATTGATATATATATATATATATCTCAAAATTATTGAAGATTAAAATAGTATAAAAATTATTGAAGAAATATACAATTAAAAAAATATATAATAAAAATAATACAATTAAAAAAATATATAATAAAATTCTATTATTAACAGTATATTTATTTTTATTGATATATATATATATATATATATATAGGCCAAGTTCCATCTAGCCAAGATTATCTAAATATTTTCTGTCTCGAGTAAAATTCTCTCGTGTGATTGGCGTGATGTGCATGTTTGTTTGAAATCTACCTTTTATTTCGCGCGAAAAATGGCAAGTTTGCTAGTTCGCGATTTATGCGTAAGATATACATTATTGTTAAATATTTTATCTTCGGCTATCTTCAGCAATCACGCATAGTGAGGAGAAAAATGGTGCGCGAGTCCAATGTACGATCGTGATTGAAAGCAAAAGTGAAAAGTCGATTGTAAGTAGACGCATTTCGACCGATTGCTCTGCCTCTCTGTCGATAAAGACTCAGAAGTAATAAAATATTATGAAATGGTGTTTTGCACTCGGTAGTCAGGATATATCGAGTTTCAATACACTCGTCGTGATTGACAGTAGAAAATGGCCAAAATGGCCCGAATGAGTTGATTTAGAATTTTTCGAAATTTTATATATTTCTAATAGCGTATTTTTAGAAACTCGAATGATTTCTAGTAAAAAGAAAAATACATAAACTCGTGTTTTTTTTTCTTATACTTCAGTCGTCGATAGTTCTACTGTTTCGTACTGCAGTAGATGTAGAAACGAATTATCCATGTCCTTATCCTCAATCGGAAGAATTCATTCGCAATGAATCAATGGTAATTTTCCATAAACGAGTGAGAAATTTCGTTCTTAGAATCATCGTTGACGTCTTTTCTGACCGTCTCGCTTTGTAATGTTTAATATATGCAAAATAACACATCGAACAAACACGTCAGGATGGCCGGAGAATTAAAAATTATCGGAATATTGTCGGTGATAATTTTTCTACGTTTCACCGTGAAATTGTGCCAGTAATCAGTCGAACTCGTTGAATGTCGTACTGAATTCTTATCATTCGTTAAATTACGGAGTGAGTAAGGATAGAGAATGGTTTGAATCGTCAAGTCGTCTTCGCAAATTTTAAAATTTTTGGCCAAATTCGAAAATTAAAATTCAAAGTTGATTCAACTCGTATTTATCTTTCATGAATAACCTTTTGATTTCTAGTTCTTTCTATTAAACAACGAGTTATCTTGGGCGTTTCTATGTCGTAAGTATTTCCAATAATATTGGAAATCGTCGTATTTTTTTAGAAATTATAGAAAATAAATTATATAGTAATAATAATAAATTAAAGGACATTTAACTTTGTACATTAATTTATTTAGTTTACCTTAAAATAAATACGTAAATGGCGGCGCAACGATATTGAAAAGAAATCGAGTTCGAAGATCGTTAATTTCAACGAGCGAACATTTAATTGTCCATTACGTTGAACGAATCTGAGCAAATCCCGGGTAAGATTTTTAACATTCTCTGCAACACTCGAACGTTGAAAGATCGAGTACACATGTGCAAAAGTCTCCACGACATTTCGTAACTTCAATTTTTTAAGCATCACTCCGTAATTTGCAATGAGGTTGACGTACAATTGTACAAACACGTTATTTGTTTCGCAAGAACGGCGACGACGATAACGATAGCAATAATTTACGATCACATTCCTATGTAATTATCGCAAATGAAAAATGCCTCGAAGCGCATTCACTTAATCTTCAGACACGATGAAAAGTTCGATCGTGTTTTTACTTGTTCATGGATTTTTTGCTCAATGTGGATCAAAAAATCTGTAGCAAAAATCGAGAATCTCAGTGTCACTATTTCATGGTACTCTTATCGCGCAAACTTCTTTATCTAAATTCCTTAGTTTCGTTGATTCACACCCACACACACACACGTACGTGCACTATATTTCATCGAACACTTTTCACTCCCAGATTCGATAGGAAATAATCTAATTCATCGCTCGCAGCGTTTATCAGCGACGAATTTTTCACATCGGTTGGAATTCGAGCACTCGAGATAAGCGTGGCAATGTTCTCTGCGCATTATACGTACATGCAAGTTCGAGACTCACGATCGTCTCTTTTTCGGTCATCTCTTTCTTCGCGGAAGATTTAATTAATCTCGATCGACGATGATTCTTAATTTCGGAGCGTGCAACTGGCATTAAAGTTCCATCGATCAATTGCGTTTCGAAAGGATGGATTATGTTCGTTAATCCTACGTAGTTGAAACGATATCTATATCTGTTGCGAGCAAAGATTCCAATCGCCTAATGTAATAATAATTTCCAAACACTTTGCTCAGTGACAGATTACGCTCGCCACGTTTAATTTAGACAGAGAATTGAAAGAACTCTCGATCGAATCTATGAATTTTCCTTCCCTCCGGTACTTGCGATACTTTATTCATACGAACGAACGTTATAAGTGAAAAAAAAAAAAAACTGACTTTGTTGTTGTATTATTTCAGACTCGCGAAATCGATTAAAATAGCGATTGCTTTGTCTGTTTTGTTCTCATTTGGATTGGTTTTGTATGTGCCAGTCTCAGTATTGTGGCCGATGATCCAGTCGAAAATATTTCGCGGGACGACCCGTTACGGAGAAGCCATGTTCCGTTCAAGCGTGATGATCGCGGCGAGTAAGCTAAACTAATGACGACCCGATCTCTTCTTTCTCTTCCCTTTTGTTTCTTTCTAGTCGAAGAAATATGTTTCGACACACGTTCGAATTGACGAATGAAAATTCGCAGCAACGCTGGCAATCGCCGTACCAAAAATGGTCCCCCTGCTTAGCCTTCTCGCGGCGTTGAGCATGACCACGATTATGCTGCTGATCCCTATACTGATAGAGACAGCGACGAAATGGGAGCAGGCGACGTGGTTCCTTTTCGCCAAGAATATCAGCATCTTTCTCATCTGGGTGTTGCTGCTGGTAAGTGTTAATACATTAGCCGTGCATTTCACATAATTTCTGCGTCATTGCATTCGGAATGTTCGCAGATTCAGATTTTTAGAATTTGAAACGTTCCTATCCGGGAGTCAGCAGAATAATAATAATAAGACAAAATTATGCTTAGCACGTGATAATTATAAAGTTAATTATTATTACACTTGTTACACCAGACTACAAATTAATTATTATTAAATGAAATTATTATTATTAGGATTTAACATATGATCACAATGTTGAAGGAACGAATCTCTATTTAATTCTCCTCTGTTTCTTTAATTCACAAGCACGCAGAGAGAAATCTAACAATTTCAAAATTAATAACATATCGTCGTGTTGTAAGTAGCAACGTATCTGTCGTTTGTAAGTAGCAATTACATGATATCAATAATGTGAAGTTTTATACAGCAAAATACTTCGAAGAGATAACACGAGTAAGATACAGATATCAACTTTCTGTATAGCAGAACTTTATCACTTTGTACTGTTCTTCGAGTGCTAGGTAACTTGATTGAAATAGAAATATTTCCACTTCCCCGTGTAAACAATTATTTTTCTAATAATTGTAAATACAATTATTTTTCTAATAATTGTAAATACAATTATTTTTCTAATAATTGTAAGTATATAATAAGTATATAATTGTAATATATAGTAGAAATATTTCCACTTCCCCGTGGAAATAATTATTTTTCTAATAAATACATTTATAATTTCCACTTCCCCGTGGAAACAATTATTTTTCTAATAATTTTAAATACAATTATTTTTCTAATAATTGTAAATACAATTATTTTTCTAATAATTGTAAGTGAATGGATGGAGGAACGTAAGAGGGGACGAAACCCGAATTTTATTTTTCGTCAGATTTCTGGATCGATCGAGAGCGTATTGTCCATCGTCAGAGAATACGGCGACGTGAAAGAGAAAGGATGCTGATTATTGGCCAGTTAATCAGTGAAAATGGAGAAACCAGTTTGCTCAACAGTTGGAAAAAACATTTAAAACGAGTGTTACACACAACTGCGTTTTTGTTGTCTTGCAAAAATTATTTATATGTATGGAAATAAAGTTTCTCGCGCCTATTTCTCCTATTTCGCTTCTATTCTGATTCTGTTCTTCGTAGAAATCGAATGGAAATCAACTAGCTGCAGCCTTGATCAAGCCATCATCAAATAAAATCATGATCTTTTCCAGGAAATATCAGCTCTTATGTAAATGTTTTGCCGCGAAGAAAAACCTGCCTAATAACAATACTTATCGATGTGTTCGACCATTACAATAAATATAAGTCGCAGTTCGCGTGATATATCGAGACAAATATGAATAACTTATATATGCAGAGTGTCGAGATTTGAATATTTATGCAGACAATTATAGGAACACTCGTGTGCTAATCGTTTTTACTAAAGATCACCGTGTTCTCGGCCAACATTCGTCGATTCTTCAATTTTGTCCATTTACAACGTTCTCTTATTGAGAGAGAAAACAACTTTGGTGATTTTCCATTTCTTTGTGAATTTTTTCCTTTCTTTTTTTTTTTCTTCCTTTATTGAAACACACGAAAATCTCGCCATGATGAAAGACAAATCCATTTCGGACGTTTGAAGTACTGAGGCTTTTAGCCTCATTGGCATTTTTGATTTTTAGCGAAACAGACGAATGTAAATATGAACGTTGAGGGGGGAGAAAGATGACTGGGTGCGAGTGGTTCAACAAACTTTACTCGATTTGTTCGTTGCAATCCGAGATTCCTAATAACAAAAGCTACTTTACACTTTTAGACAATAATTACGACTGATGACACTAATAATTTAAAAAGAAAAGGCTGCAGTTCCCAGCCGAGATACTTGAAACAGTTGTCAAATGATAATTACAGAAACTTAATAAAAACAACTTGGAGTGATTTAGTACACAATCTCTCGTCGCCTGACGAGTCTAATTGCAAGGCTGAAAAAATATAGTGTTACGAAAGTTTATTTAAAAAACAAAAAGATATTAGTTTCATGCATTATTAGTCGTATGCAAAAAGTGCACAATCTAGAATTTCAACATTCCAAATTATTGATTGTACTTTTATCTTGGAGATGGTCGAGTCATCGTTGTGAAAACAAACAAAAAGAAATACTTTTTCGATTCTTCGATTTCGCGTTTCGACCGCCGTACGTGCGAACAGCGATAAAAGAGAGCTTAATCGCTGCGGAACCTTCGAAGCACGCGATATTCCCACTGACAGAGAGTAAATACATGCGCATAAATATACACATGGTCGGATTTGAGTTGCTCGACAGACAGAAGAGAGAGAGAGAAAAAAAAAAATGTAACCTGACTCATGAAATAATTGAAGAGTCCGCATTGAAAGTTCACGAGCGTAGAATTTCGGGAATATCGTCCAGTTATCCTGTTTTCTCCCTGATAGACCAATTGTCTTTGACGTTTTCACGGTGATTCATCCACGGTTTGCGCCACTTGCGCAATGCTCGAAATGCGGAGGCGAAGAGGAGAGAAAAGAGTTCGAGGGGATGGAGGAGAGGATAGCTGGGGGAGGGAACGGTTGCAAGGATTGGAGGAAAAAGAGGTAAGGTGAAAGGGAAGAAGCAGCGAAATGCCGGGACGAGATACGAGATGGTTTCGCGGCCCCCAGTGGCCTTGGGTACGCGCGCGAAGCGATGCTAAAGGACGACTGCTCCTCGTCCCGAGGTTCTCGAGCCAGCCGATCATCGCGTCTGCATGCCTTTTCACGTGCGACAGAGGAAACTTATTAGGAGGACGGCCTCTATCTCCCCTCTCGACGACACGCAGCGTGCTCTCCAGCGACGTCAATTCTAGCGGGACACTAGCGAGCTGAATCGCGCGCGTCTCGCATACACGCCAGCCATGTATATATACCTGGCTAGCGCCGAAAAAACTTGGCCAGTCGCGTACGACGCCTGTCACCACGCTCCACGCGCGGATTTTCTTCCTCGCCGCGTTCCCTACTTTGCCACCGCGAGACCATAATTTTCGCTCTGCAAGCCTCTCCAGCCTTTGGACCCTTCTTTTCTCTTCTCTTCAGCGAAAGATCGAAAATTTGACAAAATTACGAAAGATAGATCGTAGACAGTTCATTGACAACGAACCGGCGCGACAGGAAAATTGGTGGAAGAATTAACCGACGACGACGATCAAAGAACTCAAGTAATCAAGTGAGAAGAGAAGCGAATCTGCGAAGTTGAGCTGCGTCTACCCGGTGATCGCATTAATCGATCGATCAATCGTACCGTGTGACAGTAGTCAGGACTCGTCTGAGTATCGCCAATAAATCGTTATCTCCAGCGAGATTAGACTGCAGTGTTTGTAGAAAGGTAAATAAGATACCGGGGAAAGAGATTCGAAATATGAATTATATTTCGAAGTAGTAAATTATATATCTCGAGGAGGAAGAACGATTCGAGGAAGAAACGAGAGGAGAGGCTGCCTTCAAACAGGCTCGCTCGACCATGTGAATTAATCGCAAGTTGTTCAAAGATCGAACCTCTCTATTCTCTCGACTGGGGAAAAACCACGAGTTTTTTTCTTCCTTTTTTTTTTCAACTGGAATTGAGACACACGTGAGTACATTTACGCAGAACGTATATATCGGCACGTAAAATTGCATGAAAATTGTTTGGAACTCGAACGAGACCGTAACCGGTTGATAGTCGATAGTTACGCAACGAATTCGATTCTTTTTAACGATCGGGAACGATTATTGATAATTATCGCGTTCGTGTATGTCACGCTTCGGTGAGCTTCGGTACCTTCGATCGAAAGTCGTGCTTTTCGTAGATCAAAGATCTTCAGCGTCTCGTGTTCGAATGGTTTTCAAACGATCATCACGAGGTCATTTATAGACTTTTATTAATTTAACTTTTCAGATCGATCTCTGACGAACAAAAACTTTCAGTTTTGTCAAGTGTAATTTTCAAGAGCAATCCATCTAGAGACGTTTCTCTTTTTTTTAATAATTTTTTGTCATGAATTCATGTTACGTAAACGTTGCAACGTTGTAACGACGAAATAAATTTTTGGAATCGTTTAAAGTCGGTTCTGAAGTGTTTTCTTTTTTGTCTGAACTCGAACGGAAGAAAACTTGAGCGGGAAAATTTACATAAATTTAAAATAAAATTACACGCGTATTATATATTAATCTGTATCTAATGCTAGAGAATCTTTAAAAACGTCGAAATGTTTCTATCGAGTATAAATATTAATTTCCTTTTGCATAGATAACACTATCGGTATCAATAATTCTATGTTGAAATTCAAATAACCGAACGATAACCTGCGACTTGGGAAAACTTGTCGCAGGAAGCGCTGAAACATTTATACAATAGAAGAGAAAATGCGAATTATCGAATCTTTGGACTTTTGAATGTTCGTACATATGCTGGGCTTAATATTTAATTATTTGCTCTACTATTAAATTACTTATTATTACTTATTATTACGAAGAAAATTTCGTAGGGAATATTTATTTTTCACTATAGTCAAAGACATTTCCGTTTTGTTACCGTGTAACGATCTTCGCGTTAACGAGTTTCCTGTGCAATTCAATGGTTGCTGCAATTTTCTTAAGCTACGAATTGCTCGAGAATATCTTTTATCTTTCATAAACACCGGAAAGTCGAGTAATTTCGGTATTTAAAAAAAAAGGAAAAACGTGTTTTTTCGTGCAGTATTTATTTTGCACAATTATCGATAACGTCGAGCTATTACGAAACAGTAAACGCTTGTTCGTTCCTTGTATCACGATGCATCACTTTTCGCGAAAAATGTAATTACCAAAAAAAAAAAAAAAAAAAAAAAAAAAAAAAAAAAAAAAAAAAAAAAAAAANTTTATTTCGAAATTGATTTCAACGATTCGTTCAAACACGCGGAGCACATGTGCCAAGTTTTTAGGAAGGAAAGAAATCGAAACACAACTCGCGTCTTAATAATAACGAATATATATATATATATATATATATATATATATATATATATATATATATATATAAATTCGTACATTTCTTTTTTTTTTCGCGTGGGCAAAGATTAATCCCGGAGATCATCGTAATAGAAAATCCAGTTTCTTCACGATAATCACGTTCCGTCGCAAACGAAATAGTCGTTTTGCAACGTAGCAACAATGAACTACGAAAACGTTTACGTTCGGTCGAAGAGTCGCGTGTCCGCCGCGTGTACCGGAAGTCGACGATAGTTGCATGCTAAATGCTCAGGCGCAGTCTTATTCTGCGGAATGTGTTTAACAGGTGGAATTATAGGGGACGATTCGCTAAATCCGCGGATAGATTGATATTCGCACAATTGGCATGCGAAGGTGGAAGAATTTTCACGAATGCCTTTAATCAAATGGAATGGATCTCTCTCGCCTATTCTCAGAGAAATTTCGCGAAATCAACAATTTATTCGTTATTCATTTATCAAAGTAAGAGCGTGATACAATACCAAAGTGCAACGAAAGTACTTTCGCAAAGTACGAAGTGGAGCAGGTCTGAGCGCAATAATGGCGCGTTATGCAACACGCTGGACGACAAAAGGAAATCAGTTCTAACGTGACCTTTCGTAAAATCACGCTCGTGTGAATTCGCGCGAAGCGGACATTATCCCGTGATAATCGGCATTACCGAGCCGAGATCCTAGATCTCCGTGGATTTAACCACCGACTGCTCGTCGATCTCGTACACACGTATATACACACACGTGCATGCACACATTTTACAGCGTAATTTCTGTGCTGTTCGAGCCGCCTCGTCGTTTATTCGTGACTCCTTTCTGTTTCTCTCTGCTTGCATCGGAATATTTTATTAGCTTAGCATTGTGAGCCTTTCCCGAGCGCGTGCTTATGTTAGAAGATCCCACGTACATGAAAGCGTTCAAGGATGTGTCTCAGCCGCAACGATATAATTGCAGTATATGTAGGATCGGCCGATTGCTTAAACGAGTCATGCAGTCACCTCGATCTCGCCGGTTTTTAACGAATCGCGGAAAATGGACAAACGAATCTTGCTGGATCTTGTTATATTGGGTCGATGTCTTCCTATCGATTGCAATTTGCAACGTCTTTTTTTTAGTATAATACATAGACATTCTGATTGTTTATACCGTGCTATAATCATTTTTAATTCTTTTTAATAACATATATTTTTATTTATATATTATGATAAAAAAATATATGTATATATAATTTAGAACGAGACTAATTATCGTGACATGAAGGAAAAAGACAAACAAATGAAAATGAAGCAACTACAATCATTTTTAATTCTTTTTAATAACATATATTTTTATTTATATATTATGATAAAAAAATATATGTATATATAATTTAGAACGAGACTAATTATCGTGACATTAAGGAAAAAGAGGAACAAATGAAAATGAAACAACTATTGTCTTTTTACTGCTTTTGTCTCGATTTCTCAACCACAATCGTTTTAAATGTTTCTTACTCCTTTCGGCCATCGAGAATAATAATTTAATTCTTAACCTTGCGCAACACAGACACAATTCTTTTCACTGAATTCTCCGAAACGAACTCTATTTTTTTTTTTCTTTATCGAGCGATTGAGTCGAACCTTGCATATATCGAATGTTACGCAACGTATGTAACATGATTTATCTTCACACGGGCAGATGTTCGTCACGTATTGGCACATTTTAGTAACGATAAAATAACGCAATACTAATAAAGGAAAATCAAGCAGTTCTCTTCGCATTGTTCGTGGTTCGCTTGGTGGCACTTTTGCAATGGCTATACATTTTGCAAATGGCAACTTAGTTGTACAGATATTTTGAAATTATTTTGAGATTATTTTAGAATACCGCGAAATTTCTTTCTATTCGGTCTACTTTTCGTTTTCTCGTTCGGTTAAATATCCGAAAGAAAGAGGTATTTTAATCTCAATGTCAAATTGCTCTCCAACGGAAATACGTAATTCACTGTGCCTTCCGCTTTATGCTCTTCGAGTGTAATAACGACTGACTCGATGACCAAGGTAAATCGATCGAATCGGGAAAAACTTGTAGGCGCAAATTCGTAAACGATGGAAGCAATCCAGACGATAAGTGATGAAATATAGCATCTCGTATCCGCGTGGAAAATTTTTACCGATAAAACCGGTAAAAGACCTTCGGCGATCGTTACCATTGGCGCGTGAACCTTACACAAGACGTGAGAGCGATCTGAAAAAAATGAAGTTGTTCCCAAACACCGGGTTGTTATCGATGATAATCAAGTGTGACACTGTCGCACAAAATTGTCATCTGCTATTCGCAATGTCACGTGAAAATGGTTAGATATCTCGCCTTAAGAAGTTCTGTTCGCGAAAAATTGCTGCAATGAATATGATCGATAATTAACTGTAATTGTATTAGTTTCAATTCCACGAAGCTGTTTTGTTTTCGCGCGCTATTTAACTGCAACAAGTATGACGAAGAGCGTAGATAAATTGAAACGCTGATATATTTGCTCGAACGTAGAAAAATTTGTAGATTTTTATCCATATATCACGTAAAGAACTAACTTTAACAATGCGTAAACCAGTGATTCGATGATTCTTTAAAAATTAAACATTTAAATTAACATTATACATTCGTTTAAGAATTGTAAGACGATGTGTATACACTGTTTTAGATAAATCATGGAGAAAAATACGAAAGAGGAATACGCTGGAAATCCTATGCAGGAGTTCAACAGCAGGTACAGATTACTAAATTTACATTTTATTTGCAATTTCATTAACGTTGTTTGAACGTACGATATCAAATTGAATTTATCTCGGTGCACATGGAAGATCAACAAACACAGAGTCGACAAATTCTTTGATTACACGCCATTCGTGTCAATGCAGCATGATATGACATGTTGTTTTGATGCAGACGATTGAAGAAAAATTGAATCGTGCATTATCGTTAAATTAATTGATTCAATTTCAATTAAGGCGATACAGTTGTTTGTAAAATATGTGAAAAAGGAAAACGATATCGATCTATGAATTATTGAAAAACTTTTGATACTGATGAAATAAATAAACAATTTGAAGCAAGAACATAGTAAATGCAATGCAATGACGTATCTTCTTTCTTTTTTTTTCATGTCGCCAGTACGAAAATAGCTAGCGTCGCAATTGGAGAAT
Organism: Lepidotrigona ventralis hoosana; assembly: GCA_002806875.1. Lineage (NCBI taxonomy): Eukaryota > Metazoa > Arthropoda > Insecta > Hymenoptera > Apidae > Lepidotrigona > Lepidotrigona ventralis. Next base: position 10,033 of record NIPQ01090827.1, on the reverse strand, counting down.
TCAACGAGAAGAACGAACTGTACAATCCCTTCGAGCACCGTGACAAGAAGAACAGCAACTCGTAAGCTATCTTCTTTTTAGATCGCGACAAGTAAACGACACGTCTTTACCAGATTTTTCAAATTTCAACTTGACCGTACGAATACATAAACAAATTGAATTTGGATAAAAATGATTCTTCTGAAGCAGAAACGAAATTTTCCACATAGAAACAGATTATTACAAAGTAACAGTCGTTGGTGTGATGAAACGAAAAGATTGTGTACACATGTTGCAGAGATTTCGGTGCTCTAGCCAACTTGCTGAAATCGTCGCTCGGTACCGGGATCCTTGCCATGCCGAACGCGATTAAGAACGGCGGGGTGCTGTTCGGTGGAATCGGTACGATAATAATTGGTTTAGTATGCGCGCATTGCGTTCACATACTGGTTCGTTCATCGCACGTGCTATGTAAGAAAACGAAAACGCCACAGATGACGTACGCCGAGACGGCGGAGGCTGCGTTTCTTAACGGCCCGAAAACGTTGAGGCCCTTCGGCAACGCGAGTCGAAGGTTTGTAAATGCTGCACTGGCCGCAACTCACGGGGGTGGCGCCTGCGTCTACGTGGTATTCGTAGCGACCTCGCTTAAACAGGTGAGCCCTCCACTAATAGTCCAATTCTAACAATTATCATCCGCAGTACTTTGCTATTCTGTTCAAACCTCTCTAAAGATTCAGAAATATTTGTTCAAATATCAGTGCTCATAGTTACTTTTCCGTGTTAGTTGTTTAATAAAACTTCCCCGTTGGACCAATTTACTGGGAGACTCGCAACTTGCCGTCTCTCATTTTGAGATCAGATATCTCTAACAGATATCAATAACATATTTGATCAAATGTGACTGTAGTTTTCCGTGTTTGAAATGATGTTTAGTCGTTTAACAAATATTCTCCGTAGCATTTTGTATGCCTTGTTTGTAAACTTAATTTGTAAATAAAAAATGTATATATATATATATATATAATGAAATAAATAAATAATGAAATCTTAAGTTGTAGATGTAAATAGATGTATATATTTCATTTATCACTTTCTAAGTGTCAAATATTTGTATTTGTAATTTTCGTATTTATATTTTATTATTGATCTACAAAGTAAGACTTCATTTTTTAAGTTTAATATATTTACGAACAAGTGAATTTGAAAATTGTTCCTATTAGAGTAAATAAAACAGTAAGTTCATCTCTCCAAATTGAAAGACGCGACATTGAAAGTATCAATCGATGTTGATTAATAAAAATTAAAATACGTAAACGTCCTTTTGTTGATCTTGCGAAGAATTTTCAACACATACACACACGAACGAGTTGAGCGTCGAGCAATATCTTAACGAATCGTATATCAAAAATGAAACAGTTAATTGGAGTATCGAAAGTGTGTCGATACTTGAGAAACGTCGATGATTCGAACATTGATAAAGTATAAAAGATAGTACTCGTGATCCATAGTTTTGAGCGATTAGTGAAAATATTCGCGGCCGAGTGTGAACAATATTATCTATTTAGATAAAACTATTTAGATAAACCCGATAAGTTGCCATAATCGGTGCGATTAGTTCTTTGTTCTACCACTCAGCTTTGACGAGTTAATGAAAGAAGAAAAGAAGAGAAAGAAAAAAAACAATCTCTACTTGAAACGACCGTGAATTAAACTGTGAGAGATTTCACGTTTACGTTTCTAAAGTGATTCACGTTGGCATTGAAGTACATTGTAGATCGGTATTCTCCTTAACGTCAAAATTGTAGATCGCAGAACCAGTCTAATCCGCGATCGTCTCGTTTCGCCTTCGTCCTCGTTTATCGTCCAGCGCGCATCTTTCTCCTTTTTTTTCCTTACCGATCACAATTGAAAATCTGTGCCAGCGCGTAGCCTCGAGACTCGTTCCGCGAGCCTCGTTTAACCTGCTTGTCCGTGAGCAAGATCGGACGATTCAACCGAATCGAACGAGACAAAAAAAAGCAAAAAAAAAAAAAAAAAAAAAAAAAAAACCACCNCCGCCGAGAAACTGAAAATTACGAAATCGCTCGCGATTTGATTTCCAGATAGTGGACTACTACAGCGACATGGACATACCGATTCGCTTGTACATACTTACATTGATTCCTGCGGTCTTGCTGCTCGGACAGATTCGAAGCTTGAAGTACATGGCGCCGTTTTCCATTCTGGCCAACTTCTCCATAATGATCGGCTTCGTTATAATCCTGTACTACGTGTTCAACGGTATTGAGATACCGCAGGACGTGAAGCTGATAGCGTCTGTCGGCCAGTGGCCTAGTTTTTTCGCCACTGTGCTATTCGCCATCGAGGGCATCGGCGTCGTGAGTACTCGAGTGCAGAATAAAACTTCTGCTTCGATTTCGGCGATGCACTGATAAACGCGAGAAATTCATTCAATTCGTAGGTGATGCCTGTAGAAAATAGCATGCAGAATCCGCAACACTTCCTCGGTTGTCCGAGCGTGCTGAATATATCGATGAGCGTAGTGGTGACTTTGTACGCTGTGATGGGTGTGTTCGGTTATTTGAAGTACGGGGAAGCGGTCGAGGGGAGTATCACGCTGAACATACCGTTGACAGAAATGTAAGTACCATATCTTTTGTTCATGTCACATTTAAAAGAGATAAATTTCGAGAGAGAGAGAGAGAGAGGAAATACCTCTTGTTATTTTGCAGCCCAGGACAAGTAGTGAAGCTATTTATCGCCTTGGCGGTATTGTTTACCTACGGATTACAACTCTTCGTGCCGCTGGACATCATTTTGAAAGTAGTGAAGGAAAGATGCAGCTACAAGTATCAAAACACTGCTGAAATATTATTGAGACTAGGCATGGCTTTGTTTACGAGTAAGTTGCTTTGATCTTCGACTTGTCAACTGAGGAAATTTTTTTTTAAATCGGAAAATTCAATCAGTCATGTACAAATTGGAAAATTTTTAATTCGTTCGTGTCTGTGACATGTAATATTGTTGTACGAGCAATTAAGTAGAAACTGTCCGATCTGTGTCAGACCGCGCGATACTCACAGTTAGAGTCTATATAGTCGATGATTTTACTCAATCGAATATTTTGCATCGTAAACATATGTATTACTTAGCATGATATACAAATGTGAAAAGTCTGAAAGAATTAATAGTTTAAATGTGAAGCTTTTATAAGCTTTGAGATAAATTTTTTTTTCCGATTTTGTAGAGTTGATTTCAATATGGTTCCTGAACGATTCACTGAAAGGTTGGAAACTTCTTGATTTCTAATTTTTCGCAGTGTATTGTTTCTTTCTTTCTTGTTTTCACTTGCAGAACGTGTTTGACAAGATAATCTGGAATGCTTCTGTAATACGCAATTAATCGGATTAAATATCGCATCTCTGATACAATTAAGTCACCGATAATTGCCGCCAGTTTCCCGCGTGAAGTTTTGCTTTCGCAATAAATCGCTCTTATTAAAGCCACGAGTAACGCTGTTTAGCCACCTTTTCGTATTTCCCAGATAACAGGCTGTGATTAGCGATCGCTCTTCCGGTTATTACCGGTTTTTCACAAGTACTGTGTTACTTTTGCAAGGAAACAAGAGAGAAACGTGAATTGGATTAGAAAGATAGCCGATGGATTAGGCTAGCGAATATTCTGCAACCGCATGACTCATTCTTAACTGTGACTTCAATGACTCGTTCAGTTCCCAGTTTGATACTTATGAATCGCTGATGTTTCTCTCACTCCTCGACGCGACAACTTTGTCCGTCTGTTACGTGTCTGATTCGATGACAATTTGTCAAACAATTTAAAAAAACGATCGTCCATTGATTTATACGAAATTCATACTTTTAATTTAGTTACTTTTAATTTACTCGTTTAATTACACATCGCAACTTCTCATACAATATCTTTGAATATAATTTCGAATGATCTCTTTGCTTGGGATCTGAAACTGAGTACATTGTTGAATTTCATTCAATTTAAATTTAAACTATTCTTATTCTTCTGTCGTAATTTTCGTTCGAAATTTGTAATAGCTGTTTCAGCGCAGCAGTAGATAGAATTTCATTGTATTAATTTCTTGTATTAATTCCTTTCAGTTGCTGTGGCGTGCCTAATCCCAAACCTCGAACCTTTCATTTCGCTAGTCGGCTCAGTATTCTTCTCTATCCTCGGTGTCACAGTTCCAGCGATCATAGAAACGATTTCATGCTGGGACGGACACTTGGGTCGATACAAGTGGAGACTATGGAAGAACTCTGTGCTTGTGATATTTTCTGTTATGGCGCTAGTATTCGGCTCGTGGGTCTCCATCCTAGAAATAATACAAATGTATCGCGAACAATAGTTGATTCGTATGTACGTACGTACATGGAAAAAAAAGAAGAGACTTTTTCACGTCTTGGATTCTTGGATCATAGAGTGAATCGAGAAATCCCGAGTTCACTCAGTTATTTAGAGTTTTTTTTTATTCACGTTACGAAACGAGAAAGAGAATCGAAACGAAAAAAATTGGACAAGACGTTAATACGTTCGTTTTTTGTGAACGGTGGAATGGGACGTGTGTATATTTTGTAAGAAAATTATTCTTTTTTTTTTTCCTTCTTAAGACATTGTTGAATATTTGTACAATCATCGTGACACAGTTGTTACTATCAACGTAATCCACATTACGGTAGAGTATTTATTTTCAAGAGTATTTGTGTACATTGTGTATATTTATTTCAACGTTGTACTTAACTTTTGTAATTTAAGCATTTTTATGAAATCGTGAAGCATAATAGTTAATTAGTTTGTAATGGAAAGAATCGAGAAGAATATTTCGAGGAAAATATAGATGAATCACACATTATATATATGTATTGTAAATATTAAGTTAACGATACAATTTCTTTCTTTCTAAATTGTGCAAAACTGTCACAATATGCTTTGATACAAATTTACCAATAAAATAGAAATAGTGTTTTTATTGTTAATGTAGTAATGGTCGCATTTTAAATTGTAGTAAATTTTTGAGAAACAGAATGATAAACTGTTATTTATTTGATCGTGTAAATAGAAGATAAACTTTCTTGCTTATTTGTACAAATTTGAATAAATAATTTACAATTAGTATTACTAATTAAGTTTAACAAAAAGAAAAATGTGACTATTACTATATCAATTTGTAGAAGTAGATAGTGTGAAACGTTGTTAATTGTAAATTCAGTGTCACTGTAAATAACGTTAAACCTGTTATACATTTTTTTTTAAATCATTCGTGATCGTTGAATTCAAGTTATTAAATTATTACAGATCTTTGGTCATGCAAACTTTTTATGATGAACTGATAAAAAAATAGTTAAACATCTATCTGGAAAGCAATATTGAAAAGTATCAAGCTCTAGAGAAAGTCTAATGTTGAATTCAAGTTACTAAATTATTACAGATCTTTGGTCATGCAAAGTTTTTATAATGAACTGATAAAAAAATAGTTAAACATCTATCTGGATAATAATGCAATATTAAATTTATAATATTGAAAAGTATCAAGTTCTAGAGAAAGTCTAATGGTTTTTGCATATACTTATGCATGTAAAGGTCTCTGCGTGATGTTATTCGATTGTGAATTTGATGATATTAATAACGATTCTGCGAATGTTGGTCCTACTTTACGTTTCGTGCAACTGCAGTAAAGCAGAGCCACGAATGTCAAATGAATCCCAATAATCAAAGGAACTATATTTAAATATTGTACAACATTTAATAGACGAATTGTCTGATAGGTGAATCCTATAACAGCTAACGACGGCGTGTTACCCTGTAAAATATTTATTAGACAATTAGTTGGTCTGTTGAAATGATTTGTGATTATACTTTGATATACATATTCGATACGATTTGTAATGGAAGATTGTATTCGTACAAATTAACGCTTGTTTGTGAAACGCTACTCGACTTGTCAAAATTTGACGACAAAAGATTAGATATTTTTTTTTTTTTTTTAACTACAAAGAAAGGAATAAAACATGCTGAATTCTGAATTAGTTTCGTTGTAATAAAATTGAAGTCCTCGGTATATTGATAGATAAATATTCACTTTATCACTCCGTGTAATGTATTATGTATCTCGATATATTTTCTTACATTTTCGCACCACATTAGTGGAAAATAGCCCTCGCTGACATTTGAGAGCAACTCTACCGGTTGTCTTTCTAAATATAGATTCAGTTGTGTCTTTTTTTGTCCAGAAAGAGGTGTTCCAGTATATGGCTCGACAATGATGTAAGTGCTGTGCACCTCTTCATTAGGGCTCAAACCACTTGCATATTTTAGGAGTTGCGGGTCGCCGTGCAAAAAGTGTGGCTCTGATATGATTACCGGCATTTTCTGTGAAATAACCGAATCACATAATCTTAATGCGGGAAGAAGACACTTTTGTTATTATTAGAATGTTACCAGGCATTCCGACATGTCGACTAGGCCTTGCGGTAGACAATTTGGCACGTTATTCACTTTTAAACAATAACACTGCGTTGTGTTTAAAAACCATACCCTGTCCTTCATGACGAACCGCGATCCAGTTAAACCGTGTACCGAAACTTCATCTACATAATCTGCTTCCACAGTTCTGTATTTCATATTTTGATAAACGTGGCATATCATTTGAAATGAAAGCGATTGAAATTTCTCAGTACATACCTGCATAAATCTGGTATAAAGGTTGAAACAAAAGGCAATGGTTCTATCAATGGCGGCCAAGTGATGGTGTCAGTCCCTTTTACTGCATTGCAACTCTCAGAGTTCCATATTGTTTGCACTCTTTTTCCCATGTAAGATGTTATGTCGCCCAATCTCGTTACATTTTTCAGACCTCTGTTGACAGAAAATGGCCCGCGAAAAGTATCATTTATCTAACGAAACGAAAAGATTATGTGTTATTTATTGAAAGATATGTTATATAGTTATGTGTTTCTGCAGGCAAGTTTTACCCTCTGAAAGATACTGAGCAAATAAGTGTTTTCCTTGTCAGTTTTTCTCAACACAGGTGGTTGATTGTTGTCCAGTGTTTTGCATATCAGACTCAATTCAGGGAATTTCCTTGAGTTGCACGAGACTTTAACTCCGTTGAAAAGTATATCGTTGGGATTAGCTTTCAGAAAAATGGTACTATGATTCGGGAACAGTTTCGGTATGTTATTACCAAATTTCTCCATAAAATCGGGAGGTAAACCAGCTAGCTACTCAAATGTAATTAATATTAAACATGTTATACATTTTGCTCGTAATTACGAATAAACGAATAATGGGATAGCAGAGCGATAGAAGATTTGAATGAAAATGAACGATTAAATAATTAAGAAAAAAAAGATATCTAAGAAACGCGTTGTGCAACAATTTATATCATACTTGCCATCGATATGGTACCGATATATGCAGGATTTAATATAGTAACTTTGTCACTTTTAGACAAGTTCAGACTTAAATGCTTGTTAAAACTGTACATAGATTTTGTTGTATATACGATTTCATCCATTTCATTGTCTACGTTTATAATTTGTTTCTCGAGTATTTCACTATGTTGAAAAAGAAAAAAAGATTTAGGAAGCATTATTAAATGTTCGAACATTTATTAACATTTCACAAGTATCAAATCACCTTCATTCACTTACTTGTAAGTAAATGGACCAACTTCGTCTAGATTTGGATTACTTCCTTGCATTATTTCATCAGGATTTGTGACATTGAATAAATAACATTTGAAAGTTAAATGTATAGGTGATATCCATGCTTTGTATATTGGTGAACCTTCGGAAAGCGGCAAACTCTGGAAATTGTTCCTTTATACGAAACGGAGTAGTTATTTTTTTGGAATAAAGACCAAGTTTTACAATGCATCTCACCGTGGTTATTCTGTCTTTAAACGAAAACCAGAATGGGGCATATCTAGCCATGTATATACCAATAACGATCCACAAAAGTGCACAGCCTCGATAACCACACATTTTATAATTATTATAATTATTAAATCTGAAACTTTTCCTTTATAATTATTAGTTTGAATTAACGTTAAAATAATTTTGATTACCAGATCATTGATTTTTTATATTTCGTATAAATTCGAGAACGCTCGTATGATTTAAGTTTCATACTGAAGAAACTAGAACCTTGTAACTAGAAGCTTCCAACTTTCGTTATTAATAAATAATATATCCACGCAGTTGTATCACGCAAATGAAACGATTACTAATTAATTACTCGTATATCTCATACCAGAGATCTAAAATCGATACTCTTGTTTCATGTTGCTCTTTATTTACGACCTATTATAATTGTATGATTTTAATATCGTATTATTATATATACTTATTATATATACTTTTATATAATATTATATATATTATATATAATTATATATACTTAATATATTATATATACTTATTATATATACTTTTTTATATATACTTTTTATTATATATTTTAATATCGTATTATTATATATATGAATATCGTTTAGAGAACTTTGTCCACAATATTTCGTCGTTATTTGTAATTTGTAGCAATATTGCGAACCAATTAATTTCAACTGTTGGAACTTATTATCTTTCAACAAAATCTGTTTTACCATCGAGGGCAACCCTTAGTTAGTGCTTCCACCACCCAGCAGATGGACCAGCGTCGAGCAATGTGGAGGCAGGCATTCTGCACGTTGGACAACAGCGAAACAGGCAAGAGAGGAATGGTGGCGTTACTTTAATTTTGTTAGGAACTTCTAGTTTTTTTAGACAACAGTTAGATATTCAGCTAATTTCCGTTTCTCGGACACGTTCGCGAGTCTCGGTTCTATGCCACGTTCTCATTAGTCCCTGCTGGCTCGAGAAAGTGCCTGGGAACAAAGCTCCGTAGCAAGTATAACCTAACAATTTCCTCGGCAGCTGTGTGTTTTATCGTGAATCGTGAGAATGGCAATGAACGAAGATTTCAATTTCGCCGAATTGTGCAGGCTCTGCTCGCTGAAGAGCAATCATCAGCTACAGATTTTCGACAAGGAAGGCGAACAAAGGCAGTTACTTTTCAAAATACGTTCCTGCATTCCTGCTGTGGTAAGTCGTGTGTATCCTACTCGTGAAATTCGTCGATATTCACCGTCTTTGATCGATATATTCAACCAATATTTGTCTCTCTCGCGAGCGTACGAGTCTTTGTTGGAACGTGTGATACTAGAAATAACCTATGATGATGATTTGAAGTTGCTCCGGTTTACGCTCTGCAGTGTACCAATTTACAATTTATGTTTTATACATTAATGTGTTGAATGAATTGTGCTTGGTATTCTCACTAATTAAGAGTCGTACTATTTTACAAACGATTTGTCACAATAATAATTCTGCTTTCGAGTTCGCGAGCGTAGGAATTTTGAACAATTACAACTTGGCCTGTTTGTCGATTTGGTGAAAACCAAAATTTCTGCTCAAGATTTCGTTTTACATTTATATTAAAGTAAAGTCAAATCTGTTTTGATTACGAGTAATAATTTTATGTCGAAGAAATTTTAACCTCTGATCCCAGTTAAATGGTTAATAATGCCAACTAATTGACAATATCATTACAGATAACGAAAGAGGACGCGTTGCCGAAAAATATTTGCCAGAGATGCGTGTACAAACTGGACATGTTTTACGAGTTTCGGGTAAGCTGTATGACGACGGACACAGTGTTAAAAAATTACGCCGACAGTTTGAAGCACCTCGCCGCATCGGTAAGCCAGGTAAGTGGAAATGTTTCAGAAATTCATAATTCGTGTATAAGAAATAAAATTCTCCTCTCATTGTGTAACACGGAGAGCATATAAACAGTCTTCAACTCAAGTTTAATTTTATGTAAAAGGCATGATCTCATACATGATCGTACAATTCACGACGCCGAGCGAATGTACTCGCGAGCGAATGTATATATCCTTGTCGCTGAATATATCTACGAAAACAAAAAAAAAAAAAAAAAAAAAAAAAAAAAAAAAAAAAAAATAAACAAAAAAAAAAAA
>NIPQ01090826.1:0-16372 GCA_002806875.1 Lepidotrigona ventralis hoosana | reverse complement strand
TTTTTTTTTTTTTTTTTTTTTTTTTTTTTTTTTTTTTTTTTTTTTTTTTTTTTTTTTTTTTTTTTTTTTTTTTTTTTTTTTTTAATTTTTATCTCGACGAAAGAAAAAGAAGAAACAAAGCGCCTGAACGAGTTCAGAACGCGGTGACAGCGCCGTTTCCGGCAACGCCATCACTCGGATTGCATCCGCGTGCAATATAAATATCTCTAATAATATACAAATCACCGCAAATATCATCATTTATCGTCGATCCGTACTCGTAGATGATCCTTCGTTCGTCGGAGACACGTCAATAAATCGTAAAAAAAATGCCACAACTCGACATACGAGCAAACGTGAAGAATTTACTTGAGCCATATAAAAAAATAAGAATCGATGAAAATTCAAGTCAGTATTAAAAACATTCTCCATCCTTTTGTCCAATGCGATCTGACGATCGATCTCTAATTATAATTGTAAGAAACACGAGATCATTCGGACGTTTAAATGTATCAAAAATGAATCTATGATGTACGTTTTGAATGGTGATCATTTGAATGGAGTCTGTTGTATCAGAAGAATGATTTAAAAAAAAAAAAAAAAAAAAAAAAAAAAAAAAAAAAAAAAAAAAAAAAAAAAAAAAANTAATTGAATAGCACGACCAAACGAAGATCATAATGTGATATACGGTACGTTGCTGGAACGCTAGGTACGTAACTCATTTTGCACAGTAAGAGCCAATGGTGTAAGAAGCGACCGCAAGACGCCTTCTCCCTGAATCAGTATCAGGGGCGCTATCTATCATCGTGTATCGCAACCATAAATGATCTTGCTCTTTCGCATTAAACCGCATCGTATACAATTACGCATCATGTCTAATCTACACGACGGATACGATGCATTTCATTTTGGCCACTGTTCATTGAAGATCTCTCACACACCTGAATGTATCAGGCTATTGCATTTGATATATTGCAAACCTACGATATTCTAATGACTTATGAGATAGCCCCATTCTGTTATTAATTTCTCCTCTTTTTTTTTTTTTTTTTAAATCCATTTTTCATTATATTATTATCTTTCGTAGGGGGAAAAGGGCCCTGGGTCGAATAAAGTTTGTTCGATTCTGGGTGTGCTGGGGTGTCGATGAGAAATGGCATAACGTGTTACGAACGTATATAAACGAAGTATTTAACATTATGAGCCTATTAATATCTATGTGTATAAGTAGAGAGCTCTAAACCTGAAACTCCCTTACCTTTACCCCTTTTACTTGCGCACTCATGGAATTTCATTCGCTCAAACTTTCACTCTAATCTCTTTATCATTCTCTTTATCATTCATGCCTTTGCATTCATTCTTTCTCTGTCTTTCTCTCTTTCCCTTTTTTTCCATTCTTTTCTGTCGGACATTCCACATAAAATTGCATTTACACACACATACACACACGCATTTTCTCCCTCTTTCTCTCCCTCTCTCTCTCTCTCTCTGTTTCCTTTTTCAAACCTCTCCCCCATTTATATCTCACCAGATCACACCCTCAATTTTCTTCAATTTTAAATCTTCTCTTTTGCCCTTTTTTCCCTTTTCTTCGAACGACTTATTTGCTTGCATGTTCATTCGAGACAGCTTATTTTCCTTCCTTCTCCTTTTCTTTGTTCTCGTCAACCTCTTTGTCCTTCTCTAGCTCTTTCTCCTCCTTGTCCGCCTTTTCCTTGTCACCCTCCTTCTCCTCCTTTGATTCCTTCGACTCTTTTACATCTTCTTTGCCCTCCTTCTCCTCTTGCTTCTCTGGCTTCGGTAGATGCGTATTCATGTCAAGGGTAGAGCAGATCTCATCCCAATCCGGGAAGCATCGCTCCTTCATACGCGAGCAATGGCCAACCAAGTTTGGACAATTCTCCTGCATATAGTCTCGCAGGCTATACGGCGTGTCTTTGTCGATATAGAGGATTTGGGCGAGGTGCGCGAATGCGACCACGTCCAACTATTTAAAATATAAAGAAATTTAGAAAGAGATGAAGTATAGATGAAGATTACAAGGCAAAATACGATAAGTACATATTTTTTTTTTTTCATCAAAAGGCAATCTCGATAATTCAATATTAACACTAAGCGTACCGGCATTTTACATATACCTATCTTATCATAAGGGGTCATTTGATCCCTTATGAATAAACATTGATTTTTAGAAAGAAATTCTTAATTTACTAAAGGAAATAATTTGCAACATAACTTCTGATTTCTAATAAAATACTCAAACATATATTTTTATTTAAAGTAAATTTTGAAAAGGGGTCATTTGACTTGGTACGACCGCTTGGTACGTTTAGTGTTAATTGACAACGTACATTAAATTGAATCTAAAATTATAAATAATAAAATATGCGACTTATCGGATTTCTTTTACTGCAATCTTCAAAAAGATTTGATAAATAACTAAGCAGAAATTTACCGTAGTCGGTTCGTCTCCAAAAAAGAAGGGCTTGTCGGCGAGTATGTCAGAAAGAACTTTGAGATCGGCGCAACCGAATTGGGACACCTCTTCTGGAGTATGTACACCCATGCCTTGCGCCTTCACTTTCTTTGCACCCTGGAACAAGTACTCGTTGTACTGATTCAAATATTTCAAATGTTATATTTCATATAATTAACATTGATCTCGTTCTATTAACTCAAACATGCTCAAGATATTTATAAAGTTTTTTACAAAGTTTTTCTTCTCTATTTGGAATTAAAATTGGACATATTCACTAAATTTTTATATTATTATCTCCTATTTTTAGAAACAGACTATAACCAAAGAATATTGGTTAGAACAAATAATATCTAAAAAAAAAAAAAAAATTGATTAAAATAAAAAAATTATTTTCGAAGGATTATTGGACATGTCTGAGTTAATTATTATTACATGCTTAGAAAATTTTTCTCATGTGCTACATTCTAAATATAATCACCGCTCAAGATAATTTCTCGCCGCATTTGAGAATTTTTATTATCAAAAACTATCTAAATAAACTAAAAGTGCACAGTAATCACTAACACTGAATGTTACGAAGTAAAAAATAATATTTTGTACAGTAACAGCAAATGAAAGAATAGATATTTACCTTGCGTCCGAATGTAAGCTTGAAGAAGAAGTTGAGAATACCATTAGGGATGCGAGTGCCGAGCGCGTGCTGCAGGTTCACCTTGTAACCTTTTAGAACCTGATCGAGATTCTTGATACGCCAGCACATGACCACCCAGACCAGATGGTTCTCGATCATCGATATCATTGCGTGAGAAACGCTTCGTTGCTCGGACGTAAGAGCAGCATCCAAATCCTTGCCAAATTTCGCGCTCAACTCGCGAAGGATTATTGTGCTGTCCGCGATTTCTTCGCCGTTTAATTCGACGAACGGCAGTGCACCCTTTTTAGAGCGGAACTTCATCTTATGGTCCACATTCTGAAACAAACGCAAAAATAAAATGTTAGATCCTTTTCTTTCATTAATATCATAATTATCAGTCTATTGTGTCATTGAAAAAAAAAATTTTTTTTTTTAAAGATACGTAAATTTGAAATTTACAGCGTCTATTATGTCTCTATTATGTCACTGAAAAAAAATTTTTTTTTTTTTTTTTTTTAAATACGTAAATTTGAAATTTACAGTGAGAAGGAACGGAAATACTTTACTTTCAATCGATGAGAATAAGTACATTGAAGTAAAAATATTAATAAATAATCAGTTGCTGTCCTTCGTGATTGTGTTCCGATCACTTTTGGTAAGTTTGAAAATTTTCTGTCAACTTTTTTACAAAACTATTATTTTTATATTATATACAGTGCGCAGAGTAATAACAAATTGTTCCTCTTAGGGTGGACACGATTTACATTGAATATTGTTTTACAAGCAATGTTTGAAAACGCGTATACGCGTGGGATTGGAAGCCTTTGCGATACAAACAGTGGATTCACAGGACAAAGAAGAAAAAAAAACTGGAAAAAGTGAAAGAACACCAAGGGGCTTCGATAGCTTCACGGCTAAGGCGCTAGTTGATTCCAGTTTGAATTCCAATTCAAACGAAGATATTCTTCTCTCATAAAGAAAATTGTACTATTTCTCTTCGTTTATATCTATTTGTTAGATTTAAATATTTGCATTAATATACGCGCTCTATTTATGTGCGTCAACACTGCACACAGAGGCTATCTCCATCGGTCAATAAGATATCTAGTGTCCTTTACAGGTGGATCATATTGCAAAACGGTATTGATAGCGATACAGGTCTGTGAAAGATTTCAATGCATTTTAATTACAAAGTAGAGGACCGATTTTCGATGAAGTTCGATAAGCTTCAGAAATAGTGAATGTACTTTATAGATATGAATTAAAATTCCAGGGAGTGAAAGCCTGGATTCTGATGTGGACCAAGGTGTATGAAAGAATGAATCGACAGAATTGAAAATTAATACGCATACAGTGTACTGTACTTTCTTGTAAACTCCGTTTACAATGGTACAATTTAAAATACTGTCAATGGGTATAACATTTATATTGCCGGAGATTTCACCTGGGTACACAGGAGGACTTTCTAGCTATTTGCTGGCCATCTGTTAGCACATTTTATTGTGAATGAACTTGTGGCCTAGAATCTCTCGATTTACGAACTTTCTGTAAATTGGTACAGAAATGATAAACGATATAAAAGAATTAAAAAGGTAAATTCTTCTCGGTACAGTGAACACAATTTCTCATAGAAAGAACTTGGCTGTGTTGTACTACGTTTATTTAGAATATACACATATATACGCACGATATACTTATAATTCTCAACGATTTTCTAAAAAAAAAAAGAAAAATCAACGTGACAACATTCGCTGCCGAGTCGAATAAATTCGCAGGGGGGACAAACAGAGAATCAACGCGGGGGCAAAGAAAATACCAAGAAAAACATATCAATTACGAATCGACAAGTGGAACAAGCGGCGCGCGCGTTCGCGTCTATAGAAATCACCTGAATTAACCATACAATAACGCACGAAGAGACCGGAGCATCGAGTCCGGTCCCACGAAAAGGGGAACAACGTCGTTGATATATACGTGGGAATACCTCTTCGGAAAGAGCTCATCATCGTCGGCAATCAGCGCGTGCAGCTGCACCGTCATCGGAAATAAACGAAAGTAAGTCGAATAGGAAGATCTCTCGGTTCGATGGTGGGTGAAGAGAGAGGGGGGAGAGAGGAGAGAGGAGAGAGAGAGACATAAGGACAAGTACTCTAAAGAGAGTACAGCACGCGCAACCTCCGTGCATATCTTTTCTGTGTGAGTGATAATAGCAATGATGGAAACGACGCGACGACGACGACGACGACGACGGAGGTGCAACGGCTGTTTTGCAATGTGAGCGCATCGTGATAATGGTGAGTAACGAACGGGCGGCAGAAGAAGCGGTGGCAGTAGCAGAGATGAGAGAAGAAGCAAAGGGGAAACGAAGAGCGACAGAGGATATATGCCAATGTGAATTTCAGGGAGGAGAAACAGTCTAGGGAGAGAAACGCGAGGCGGGGAAGAGGAACGGGCAAAAAAAAAAAGACAAACAATCGAGGGTGGGAGGGGGAGAGCAAATCGAGAAAAAGAGAAGCTTAAACTGGAGGGGGGAAGAAAAAGAAAACGGGTACACATGTGCATGTCGGTAGCCAGAAAGATAAAGGGATAAGGATGAGATACTATATATATATGTGTGTATATGTATATATATATCACACTATACTATATATGTACCATACTATGTATATATACTATATATACTATACTATATATATACTATATATACTATACTATATATATACTATATACTATATATACTATACTATATATATACTATATACTATATATACTATACTATATACTATGTACTATATACTATATACTATATATACTATACTATACTATATACTATGTACTATATGTACTATATATACTATATATACTATACTATATATATACTATATACTATGTACTATATATACTATGTGTACTATACTATATATATACTATATACTATGTACTATATATACTATATGTACTATACTATATATATATACTATATACTATGTACTATATATATATATATATATATGTACTCTTCTCGTTGAAATATTGGAAACGAGCATTCATTCAGGCTGGACATCGAACTCGCCGCGTTGTGTTTGAAACAAATACGCGCGACAAGAGAAAACGGAGAAAGAGAAAGAAAGAAAGAAAGAAAGAAAGAAAGAAAGAAAAAATGGATGGCGAGTTAGACGTTGAAGCCGTATCCGGACGAGAGGCGGGCACAGGCAACGACTTGAACAGAGAACCCGCGAAAATCCGATATTCTGTGGCGGAATTAAATATCCACTGACGTAAAATCGATGGACGCGGTCGGTACTGATTAATTTGCGGGTCCATGGTTTCGTAGATGGCGCGAAGATCGCGGAGTAGTGGTACACGGTCGGACGACGATCGTTAAAAACACGTCCGTGTGCACGGAAAAATGCATGATAACCGAGAGGAAGAGAAGCGAACGGCCACGTTGTTGGGATATCGCAGAGAAGAAGCGTGTATCAATTTCGAGAGATGAAAAGTCGAGCAGAGGCGGAAGGTAGGTGGAGTACAAATTACCGCGGGGCAGCTGCCCTCCTCCTGTTTGCGATTTCAGTCGACTGGCGTGTGCATATACACGAGTCGACCGCGCATGCGCGTACTTTCTGTACGAGGGGAGTGTTGGGGTTGAAGGAGAAAAACAAACGGACGAAAAAAGGGAAAAATAAATGCGCGAATGTAAGACGAGGACGGGAGGAGAGAGAAGGAAGGGCGAATCAAAGAAAGGCAGATAACCCAGCAAAGTAATTTCCTTTGGATGAGAGGAGTCCCCGAGAGAGCTAGAGACTCTCTTCGATAAAGCCGCGGCAAACGGTCTGGAGAAAATCAGACTAGAGAAAAAAAACACTGGCCGAACACCACCACTGTGTGGAGGACATGTAGAAAATACCGAAAACCTGAAGAAAAAGAACTGGCGCGTACTCTATATAGGAGGAGGAAGAAACAGATTGAAAGAGAAAAAGACGAGACGAGAAGAACGAGAATGTAAAGGAGAAGCCAGAGGGGGAATCAGGGAGTGGAACAACAACGAACCATCAAGGAAGGGGAACGCGTAGAGGTTAGGGAGGGAGAGAAAGATAGAGAGAGTATGAAAAACGCGAGAAAGAGCGAGAACAAGACAAAGTCGAATGCTGCGGCGGGAGAGGGGAAGAGAGGAGGAGAAGGATAAACGGAGGGTGAATGGGTGGGTGGAAGGGAGAAGAAACATGCCGGAGGACGATGAACTCTGGCGGTAGGCAGCTTCCGTCGCCTGGCAACGTCCTCCTCCCTTTTCCTCTTCCTCCTCACTCCCCGAGGCACCAAGCCGTTATGTCGTGGTATCGTACGTAGGCAATCCCCGTCATGAACGTAGTAGCCGTGTCATCGTCTTCGTCGGTGACGATCATGGTAGTCGTTGCTGTATTTTCACGTAGTCGTGACTCGCAGCTTGCGCTGCGTATTGATCGTACGGGATGCTGCTGCTGCTGCTACTGCTGCTGGCTGTTGCTGGTTGCTGGCTGCTCCAGCGCCAGCTAACAGTGAGCTTTAGCCACAGCCCTACACCGAGGACCAATAGGGGCCTCTCTCTCTCTCTCTCTCCCCTTTCTCCCCTCTCTTGACTTTCAATGCACTTGGTTTATACCCACCACTACGGATTCCCAAAAATGAAAGTAAATGTGATAAAGTAGGATTGTGATCCTATATCTTTTTTTTTTTTTTTTTTTTTTTTTAAGGTACCACGCAAATTTCTGAACTGAACATCAACTAGAAAAACACAGGAAGACAATGACCAGTATTTTGCCAGTTTCACCTGTTGAGGAACAAAGTAACGATTTGTATTTGAGAAAGAGAATGCGTGAGTTGAAAAATATTATTTTACATCGAAATATTACACACGTGAGAAAATCTTGGCCACGATTTTACACAATATATCCTCCACAGGGTCGAAACCCATCAGTCATGTAGCACATGCGCCGCATGTGTGCAAAATGTGAGCATGGAACCAATGACCCGCGGCTTCTGTTCATCAAACATCGAACCTTCATCTAATTATACCACAATCTTAAAATAAGCTAACTTCATCATTAACTATACTACACCTATCATTTAGTACCAATACTATACAAAGCGACATAACTATATTTCTTCCAATGCAAATGAATCGCAAATATCGAGTGTAACTATAATTTATCTGTATTTATATAATTTAATATTTTTATAATTATAATTTTTATTATAATATTATAATTATTATATATTATTATAATATTATATATTATATAATATATTATTATATATTATTATAATATTATAATAATTATAATTTTTATCTGTATTTATATAATTTATCTGTATTCTCTATGTAACTCTAATCACTCTTTACGACCAAAGTATCAATATACCGAAATATACGCTCTAGAGCATGTCAAAACAATATATAGGGTTTTCGAAAGTGATTAAAAATATAGAAATAGAACATAAATATTCTTATTGTCCGCCAATTACAGGAGGAAAGTGCGCGTTCATCGACACCTATACGTCGGTGCAGAAATGTCGGACGGCTATCAATGGTTGGAACACGTCGTGGCGTCTCGATGAAAATACCGACGAAAGGTGAATGGGTTGCAGTACGTGAAAATAGTTTCACTACACAAGGCTAGCTATGTCGTAAAGTCGGCCGTAGGCCGGGAAGAACCGATCGAGCCGAAAACGAAAGCAAACGCCAGGCCGTGACTGCCAAGTCCAACGAACCTGGCCACTTGGCAGCCTCCCCCCCTTCCCTCCCCCCATCATCCGTATTCAAAAGTATTTTTAATAATACAACTGCAACTTGCCTAAACCTAAATCATCCACTTCAACCGTAGAGCGACAGAAAAGAAAAAAACCGAATTTTTTCAGTGAAATTTCTTCCTTATCTTGCGTATTATGAGGACCGATTTCAAAGATAGATAATTCTAATCGGACGTGAGAAACACGTACATGAAACTGTTATTTGATGCACAACGATGACTCACGGAGGGAGTAGATGCACAAGGGTGTAATTTATGCATGCACACCGATGGAACTAAGTTTATAAAGTATAATTTATAGGTTCCACGTGGAACTACTTTGACAGAATGACAATATAAAGCAAAGTTGTAAAATAGAATGTGCTATTGGCAATTAAAATAAGTCGAGTTGCAAGTTGTAAATTGTGGGTACTACTACCGAGGACACTTTGTGGTATATCTCTTTACAAAGACATTTCAAGTGTCAAAAGACGGTACTTGATATTAATATAACAAATAATTAGTATCATTAATCATTAGTTGATATTAATATAACAAATAATTAGTATCATTACTAATGAACATTAATAATGTAGACCAACAGAAAATACAGAAGGATTGGTAAACTCCAAGGCAAAGTGTAGCCAGGCAAATTAACCCAAAAATAGCTTCGCGAAAAAGAAAAAAAAAGAAAAGAAAAGGAAGGATACGCGAAATTGCACAGCGTATCTGACAATGGTGCCTTCTCGTCAACGACTCTCGCGGAAAATATCCCAGACTGCGGAAGGAAGCAGTCCCTTTTTTTTTTCTTTCTTTGTGTGACCACTGAGACAATGAGCAATTTGTCGCGTAAAATGGCCGTATAGCCCGGTCACTTTGATGCGCCTCGACCTTTCGAGTCTGTCGATACATCTACGCACCATCGTCGTAATGGAGAGAACTAAAAGTGCTCCCCATTCTCGTAGTCCAACTCGTACACACCACGCTGCTTGGCCTATCTAACCGTTAACAAATGACCCCATCGCTCGGTTACACTCAGTTGACGAGAAAGAGAGAAATATAACGAGCGTTTCAAAAAGGAGAGGAACAGAGGACTTTCTGGACGTGACAGCATCGTAGTACCCCATAAATATTCCTAATGGGCGTCCTGTCGCGATGTTCAGAAACTGTAAAACGAGTGTGTCCTTATATTCTCCTCGTGGCCTCTACACCCCGATGATTAACTTCGTGGGATTAAGAGAACTGAAAACGATACAAGGACAAGGGAAAGAAAGAAAGAAAGAGAGGGGGGAAAAAAAAGGAAAGAAAAACTCGCACGTAACGAGTGAATCGTTAGGAGCATCTGGATTTTCTGGAAATATGAATTGCACAAATTTTCTAATATGTGTGATTATATATATATATATATATATAACAATATATAATATATATATATTAATATATATAAATTTTCTAATATGTGTGATTATATATATATAACATATATATAATATATATAAATTTTCTAATGTGTGATCATATATATATATATATATATAATATATATAATATATATAAATTTTCTAATATGTATGATCATATATATATATAATATATAATATATATATAATAACATATATATATAATATATATAAATTTTCTAATATGTATGATCATATATATATATAACATATATATAATATATAATATATGTATAACATATATATATAATATATATAAATTTTCTAATATGTGTGATCATATATATATATAACATATATATATAATATATAATATATATATAATAACATATACATATAATATATATAAATTTTCTAATATGTGTGATTATATATATATATAACAATATATATATATATACATATATATATACATATATATATATATATAAAACAAAAGTATATTATCAAATGTGACTGAACAAAAGTGAACCTCGATAGATCCAATTCTGCAATTACCTGAAAAGTATCTGACAATGAACGAAATGAACCTGTATGAAGACTCAACATAAAATAATTTCTACACTTTGATACATCATCTAAATCACTCTCCCCATTCGAGCCATTTTTGTAATTTTCGTGTAACTATTTTGTTGAAAATAGTAATACAAAGTGTATCATTTCTTCAGAAATTAGATATTCTCCTCGTTCCCTTGAACGAAGAAGGAGAACCGTGAATCTCCATGCAGCACTTACGTGCCAATTATCCTGGGCAACTGATGGAATGGCAGAAGGAAATCCTACGTAACGCGTGATCCAATGTGGGATGCAATAGCCTGCTTCATATACGACGAATCTGAAAACTCTATGAGCAGAAATTACTCGGAAGAAGATTGCATTCGCTGCACACCGCCTAATCTTCATCTCGTTGCCCCACCTCCCCCCCTCTACCGCGAAATTCCAATCCATAATCATACAATTAAATTTTAACGGACAGCGTGTGTGAGTACGTGCTCATGGAACTATATTTGATACTCTATGTTGGACTAGAATAAACGTACGAATTGATTATAGTCGTTTGAATGATTGAAGAGATTAGGATTATTATCATTATTATTATTATCTTATTTTTCTCTCTTGGGATGTTAGTCCTTAGTACTTTATAGATTTGTAGAAATATAAAAGTTAAAACTGGAATAAAAATTCTAGAATTAATAATTATAATCTTGGAACTTGGGAGTTTTCTCTGATCTCAAAAAAAAGTTCCCGTGTTCCAATTGATTATAGTTGTTTGAATGATTGGAGAGATTAGGATAATTATCATTATTATTATTATCTTATTTTTTTCTCTTGGGATGTTAGTCCTTAGTACTTTATAGAGTTGTAGAAATATAAAAGTTGAAACTGGAATAAAAATTCTAGAATTAATAATTATAATCTTAATGATTAGGATAATTATCATTATTATTATTATCTTATATTTTTCTCTTGGGATGTTAGTCCTTAATACTTTATGGTGTTGTAGAAATATCAAAGTTGAAACTGGAATAAAAATTCTAGAATTGATAACTATAATCTTAAAGATTAGGATAATTATCATTTATTATTATTATCTTATTTTCTCTCTTGGGATGTTAGTCCTTAGTACTTTATAGAGTTGTAGAAATATAAAAGTTGAAACTGGAATAAAAATTCTAGAATTAATAACTATAATCTTGGAACGTGGGAGTTTTCTCTGATCTCAAAAAAAAGTTCCCATATTTTGGACACTTTTGGAAGTTTCATATTTCAAAATTTATTATCCTCTGCGTACCGTGCACGTAACAAACAGCTAATTAAAGCTACATCTTGAAGTTAATTCTATTTATTAATTATATACATCTCATCCGACCGAGCGAAGTGAAATTTCCCAGAGCAACGATGGAAAGTATCTTTGCGTTTTCAGCGACTGCCATTTAATTTCCTGTTCCGTACAATTTTTTACTTGACCCGCATTGACCTTAGTTTAAACATTAAAAGGGTTAAGGATTCTTATGCTCATCGTAAGATTGCAGCATTAATTATGGGGAGCAACGGTTCCTTCATAGCACGAACACGCATATAATAAAGATCCCCGGGTAACATTCATTCCGAAACGCCTACTTAACGAACGATAAACACTTTCGACGTTGGTGGAAATAGGGAATTACGAGAATCCTTTAAAAAAGATTGGCTTGAATGGCAGGCCTGCAATTAACATTCATCAAGCCATAACACACAGCTTGCAAACTAATTGAATATTAAACTTCCACATTCTACGATATGTTACATCCACCCATGATAAACCTAACACTCGTATACTCGTACGCACATCGATTAATTACTGCTTCACAAACGTCCACCATAATTGCACGTGACAATACGATCCTTATTGCAGTCATTCATAAATGAATGAGGAAATCGTGGTACATCTTTAAAGTGTAAAATTGTAAAAAAAAAAAAAAAAAAAAAAAATAAAAAAAAANTAAGATAAAATAGGCGTGTCTGTTTTATTAAATTTCCATACTGACGACGAGACATTCTCGATTACGCATTTGCAACAGTACGCCGTGTACGTATTTAGTGGGAAAAGAAAGAAAAATTATAAAACGAACAAATGTGCAACGATGGGACTACTGGTCAAGAGCCAGAGAACAAGTCACGTCTAGAACTCGGTTAGAGAGAGGTCGGTGGCCGGCCTACCTCAACGTATCGACACTCGATGCCGCACATGTCGGCCAGCAGTTCAACACGTGTGTGTCCAGGTAGTTTCACCTTGTTCGCCACGTTTCTGCGTCAACGTGCAACACACAACAGCGCCTGTTCGTTCGTTTCACGGGCCACCGCCTTTTTAGCGGTGGCTGCGAAGCGACGTGACGCTTACACACATGAGATTTTACCGTGTCAAATTATTGTATGTACGGAACATGCATGAAGATTCAAAGTCTAGTTGCGGACGACGATCACTCGTTTTTTTTTTTTTTTTTTTTTTGAAAANGCAATACTGATGTATAACATGAAAAAATCTGTAGAAAATTGAAAGATACAGATAAAGTACTTGTGAATATATTTTATTCTTTCGTTTTTGAACACTGAACGTACCAAGCGGGGTCAAATGGCCTCTTTTCAAAATTTACTTTAAAATCGTACATTCGTTGTTATTTCTTTCGCCAATCTGACTTTTTGCAAATTCTTCATCGAGTCTCATAAATACACTTGGATTTTTATTAATATAAACAGAAATTAATATATTTTTTGTCACAACCAAAATCTCTTCCTTTCTGACACTAAAGAGGAAGGACAAAATGTCAATCCATAAGGATCCTCTTATTACTTCGTCGCATACAAAATTATCTCGAAGCGACTATTTAATTTCCTATGGCCGCGTTCCGATAGATCGTTTTCATCGAACAATGAACTTCCTTCATAGCGTGTGAGACATCTTGCGAAACTGAAGATAATTCTTCCTTGATATCTGGACAATGGAACAGACTCGAAGGAAGCGTCTTCTCGTTTTCGAGGCCATCATCGTCATTCGACGCGCCGTCGTGTCCTTGATAAGAGTTAGGTCCGTCGAACGAAAAGGGAAAGGGATGGCTCTTTCCATAGTTTTTGAAATACTCGAAAAACACCGCTTGAAAAATACTTCCGTTTTATCTGTTCTCCTCAAGATCATATATACTTATAAGTATTTATTATAATATATAGTTATAATATATTAGCATATTATATATATATTATAGTTATGATATATTAGTATATTATATATATATTATAGTTATGATATATTAGTATATTATATATATATATATTATAGTTATGATATATTAGTATATTATATATATATANCTTCGCCTATGTTAAAATAATCGTGGACACATTATCCACAGTGCGTGTAAAATGCTCGAGTGTAAATAGCACGATTTCTACGAATATTTGCATAGTGAAAATAGCAAAATTCAGGATCGATCAATTTTATTCCCCATTACAGAAAAGCCTAGAAAGATTGTAACTGCTGAATAATAAATTAACGCAAAGGACCATACAATTTGAATTTAAGTTGATGATCCGAAAAACGCATGCAAATGTCCACCGAGTTTTCAGTTTTAAGAGAAATCGATATCGTGACGGGAAGCATGAGATTCTCGTCAAAATTACGAGAGAATCATGAAAGAATGTAACGGTTGACGGAATAATGAGAAAGTATTTGTGATCGAAACAAAATTCTGATTGCGCAGAAAGTTGCGAGAAACGTTCGTGAACGATGAGATTCTCGTCAAAATTACGAGAGAATCATGAAAGAATGTAACGGTTGACGGAATAATGAGAAAGTATTTGTGATCGAAACAAAATTCTGATTGCGCAGAAAGTTGCGAGAAACGTTCGTGAACGATATCGAAAGCGCATTTTAAACATTAGTTTGAGTCCACAGCCCAAAGGTTGACAAGAGTCGCCATTTTGAAATAATTGGTAAAGGATTCATCTTTTCTACCTGTTTTTTTCTATAGCGCATTATGCTCGCCAGTTCGATAGAATTATACACGACTGTTAGCACGATAAATACTTTGAAACCTAATCCGGTCGATCTACGATAACGAAAAGTCAAAAAGGACGCATTCTCGAATATACCCGGAAGAAACATGACGCCTAGGGTACAACCTTGGGAGCATTGTGCTCGCATCGATCCCCTTGTTTTGCCCTGTATCACGAGTTTGTTAAACTCGAATGATTGAAGAGTACCTACAGGCAGAATATTTGCTAGAATCGTGATATCTAAAAAAAGATATCTTGAAAGATTAATTCTAAAAGTCAACCGTGTTCTACTGTCTGTAGAAAACTATTTAGTAAAGTTACAACACCATGCAATGAGAATGTCAGAACGCATAACATGTCTTAACCTTACTATTAATAGCAAATGGCGAATACAAGCAATATTTTGTGAAAGATAGATTCAAGATCTAAAGGTTATTACTTGAATTGTAAAAGAAAAAGATTCTTCGTTATTAAATAGTAGAATAATTACTTCGGATATCCTATGTGAAATCGATATTTTAAAATATCGTGCATTAAAAGTTTCTCTTTTTTTGTCACTGTTCTAGCAAATAGACCACAGTCTGATAATGATACGCGAAGACGATAAATGAAAAAAACTTACCTCGTATTTAATACCATTGAGTCGCAACCATGTCTCCACCTTGAGACAGTACGGCGAGATGGAGGGCAAAAGCGGTATTCGGGAAAACTGATAGAGATAAACAACATCCTTCTCGTAGTTGGTCTTATGCACGCTGATAGTTTTAGTCGGTGCGGAGGATGGCGTAGCGGCCGCGGCGTCAGCGGTCTCTTCCTTTTTACCACTATCATCCTTTTTCGTCGCATCTTTCTCCTCTTCCTTATTGTCCGGCGGCGTTTCGTCCTTCAGCGCCTCTTTCATCTCTTTCACGTCTTTGATCTCTTTGCTTTCTGGCCCGGTATTTTCTGTCTCCGTTGCCATCGTCATTATTCTTCGACTTTATTCTTACTTTTTCACAAGTCCAACCGGTTTCGAAGTGAAAACGAAGAGAAACGCTTTGTACGCAGCGGAGCTAAGCGAACAAACGTCGGCGGACAAGTTCTCAAGCGACACTGGAAGAGCTTATCCTCTCGAAGGCAGCGCGCACTACACAAACGTACGCCGGGTACTCGTCGAGATCCCTCTGCTTGCCGGCCGGTTGAGTTCCTTCTCGTCGTTGCCCCGTTCTATCCACGGCTCCTGTCCCCCCGGCTGAGACCGGCGTTGCGCATGCGCAAGCGCCACACCCCACTGCTGTCGCCATATTTAATTGGTCCGCCACCCCTGCCCGGTCCGCGTACCGCTCTTTCTCTCTTTCTTTGCCCCGATTCTACCTTTCTTTTTTCATCCAATTCCCCTTTCAATCCCTCCTTTCCTCTCGCAAAACCCCCATAAGCAGGCTTCGCTTCCACTTCGTCGTGGTTAGTCTCGCCTGGCAACACTGCTGTCACCGCCACCTCAAGAGGGCCGAACAAACTCGCAACTATGTATTTAGGTACCCTGCAC
>NIPQ01090824.1:0-49803 GCA_002806875.1 Lepidotrigona ventralis hoosana | reverse complement strand
ATAAAAAAAAAAAAAAAAAAAAAAAAAACATGAAATTAAAGAAAAACTTAGTCAATATTTCATTGGATAAAATATACCCAAACAATTATTTTGGTTTTAATAAAAAAAAAAAAATTAGAAGCTTATAATTAGGATGAAAGAAAATTACCCTAAAATGCTGACCTATCTAAAATACGCATCATATTTGGTACTCGACAATAGATGCTGTGTCAGTGGGAGTTTGCAAAACTCTGATTTGTTCTGTTCAACGAATGTAGCGTTCTCTTTCTTTGTTTGGCGCACGCTCATGATCACAGCTCAGTCGTAGGCCACAGATTCTGTACTGTCTCTCCGCTGTAACATCTCAGAACAGAAGGACAACCATACATTAGTTTTATTGAGGGCCAACGATCACCTATCACCCTAGCCTACCAAAATATATTCTGAAACTGCAATAGACCACTCAACACTTATAGCTTGCCAGCAGTTTAATAGAAAGCTAGCACTTGATTGTCCTAAGTAAATAATATATGTTTTTCTTCATCATTTCCTTTGCTTAGAAATATATTATGCTTGCTGTTGCTTCTGTGTTCACCGTCTTTTCCAGTTGTACGCTTAATCGTGTAATTTATTAGTGTACATTAGGAATATACATTTATTTGGGAATATTAGCAATGTACCTTCAACTCTAGGTTTCTTGTTTGGAGGTTCCACATTATTCTGAGATGTTGGTGCCTAAAAACATATAAAATTATTTATATGTTTATACAATCAAAGCAAGAGATTATTATACAATAAAAACAAGATGAGATTACTAATAAAAAGAACTTTTAAAATGTTTATCAACTATTGAACTATTTTCTCAAGTAATTCCACTTCNGAACTTTTAAAATGTTTATCAACTATTGAACTATTTTCTCAAGTAATTCCACTTCCTTCAATAATATCAGACTATAAAATTATGATTTTTAGATATAATTACCATTGTAATGGAAAAGAACATATTTTACAGTTACGCAAAAAAATTTCAGAGAAAATATAAACACCTTGAATGAATCTAAAACAATATAATATTAAAAAATAAAATTTAATGAAAGAAGAGTTTATAATTTTATTTTAGTATAAAGACTGAATGTTGTTTAAATAATGTAAAATATATTACTATTATATTATATACTCAGAGAATACTCAGAGAATATTAATCAGAAGTACGTTAGAAGCATTTTACAACCGCCATCATGATCCAAAAAATTTGCCATTATTCAGAGAAATTCAATATTTTTGCAGAAATAGTGATAACAATTAGCTTACCATGGCCATTGCTCCGTTCATTATCCTTTGTAATCCAACACGCCAAGATAAACTTCCCTTGGATCTATTTTACCAAGTAAATCTGAACCGACTCGGAACAAGTAACTTGCATGCAAAAAGATCCGAAGCTTACCTTCACGGAAGTATTATAAGTACTATGTAAGTCAGTAACAATTCTAGATTGAATTGTATAATATTTCTTTGAATAAATAATGAATAATAAATATTGATTAATTTCAATTTTAAATAGAAATATTATCACGCCGAAAATATTTCATTGCGAAATATTTTTAACTAAATTAAAAGCAATTGTGACCGACTGTGACTACTACTACTACTACTACTACTACTAATTACAATTTGACTGCAGTAGTATGATTGTGACAATTACAGTTGTGCATTTAAAGGTTAAAAACTAATGTAATTTCTTTACTAAAGAATCAAATTACAATGAGTTCCAATGACTTTCAAATCAGATTAATCAACAACGAGAAGGTATAATTCAATACGCATATAAGTAATCATTATTGTATATAAAAATTTATATATTACTAAATGAAAAAGAGACACATGAAACTTTTTTCTTTTTGTATTTGTCTAATTATTAATTGTTATTAATAAAGGTGAAATAATTATATATATGTTTTACAGGGCAAGGGTCTTTTCGCAGTTCGTTCATTTAAAGATGGGGACACAATTTTGGAAGAGAAACCTATAATTTGTTGTCAATTCTCATGGAATTTAGAATATGGATATTTAGCTTGTGACAATTGTTTAAAACCCTTAGAAACTGCCGAGGAAAATGTACGCAGATTGACTGGAAATTCAACAATTATTTTACCTCATCCAGAATGCTGCGAAACAAAGAAAGATTTGATTGCAGAATGTCCTGAATGTGGCACAAAGTATTGTAGCACTGAATGTCAGAATAATGCTTATTTAAGGTAATTAATATTATAATATTATAATATTGTTATTTATTACAAATTTAATATAATATTATATTATTACAAATTTTATACTAATATTAGTATATTATAATATACATTACATTATTATTACAAATTTAATACTAATATTAATAAAATTATATAACTGTATGTATGAAATGTTAAAAAATTTAGATACCATAGTACAATATGTTTACAATCAAGAGAAAAGGATGAGTTTCATCCTTTGGTGCAATTAAATGAAACATGGAAGCAAATGCATTATCCGCCAGAATCAGCAACAGTGATGCTATTAGTTAAAATGGTAGCACTTGTTAATCAAGCCATCGATAAAGAAGAAATCCTTTCAACTTTTTCTCAATTTTGTCATCGTACAGTTAATGATACACATGAAATTGCACATAAACTTTTAGGAGAAAAATTTATTGGTCAGATTGATGTGCTCAGACAAATGATGCAAAAAGCTGTAAATACAGAATTTACAGAGCATGTATGTAGTGTAAATATAACTCAAAACATGCTATATCATAAAATAAATTGTATTTAAATTTCAATTTCCAGTGGTTTACACCAGAAGGTTTTAAAAGTCTATTAGCTTTAGTAGGTACAAATGGCCAAGGGATTGGAACTAGCGCATTTAGTCGTTGGGTTAAAAATGTATCTGCTTTGGAATTACCGAGAGATGAAAGAATTCAAGTTGATAAATTAATAGATCGGATTTATGACGATATGGAAGAAGGTAAACTGATTTTAATGTGAATTTGTACATGTAAATACAATTTGTACTTACAATTTGTACATAAATTGTAAGAGTATGAATTTTTTATTATCATTTTTACTTTTTTTTTAGCGGTGGCTTTCTTTTTGAATAATGAAGGTTCTGGTCTTTATATTCTTCAGTCATCGGTAAATCATAGTTGCGTACCAAATGCAGTCGTAGAATTTCCTTACTCAAACAATGTATTGGTTCTAAAAGCTATACGTGATATTCATCCTGAAGAAGAAATATGCATAAGCTATCTTGACGAATGTTGTTTAGAAAGAAGTAGACATTCTCGACAAAAAGCTTTAAGCTCTTTATACTTGTTCCATTGTTATTGTAATAAGTGCTTATCACAAGCTAACGATTTAGATTTGACATCAGAAGATGAAGTAGATGATGATATGTCCAGCTGAAAATATAAATTTTTATATAATAGTATATATACACATAAATAAATTTTTTAATGTTTTAATTCATATATGTTATAATTATTCAATTTACCTGTATTTGTATATGTAATGTAATTTTATTATTGACTCGTGATATTACTAATTAGGTACAAATATTAAGTATAAAATTAATACAAATTTTACAAATATAAATAATCTTTATCTGGTTTCATTTCATTTCTATAAGATTCCTCGTAACAATCAAAGTATTTTGTCACAGACAACACAATCATATTTGTTGTAATAACAATCTCGTATTTAACGCAACATCAGACAATATTTCTATATAATTATATCCTCTGTAGTAGTAAGACATTTAATATTTAATTTAAATAACGCTTATGTAATGTAAAGTATACATTATAATTATACATAAAATCTTTTACTTATAAATCATTATATTGTAGTAAAATACTAAATAAATTGTTCTATCATGATATACATTGTAATATGTACACACACATACACACACACACACACACACACACACACACACATATGAAAATATCATTAGTATGTTAATTATTTCTACAATTTTTGATAGATTTTTTGTTATACATTATATATCATATTTTTTATACCAGGTAAACGCATTTTTTAATCTTGTCGATTAATAAGAATAAAAAGATGTACCATGTTTCTTTATTTTTAATTATATCAAAATTACATTTCAAAATTATATTTATTATATTTATTCAATTATTTTGAAATACAAAAATTTGAAACACTTAATATTAAAAACAATAACAGGATAAATTATTTTACATTTTTACATATCATGGTAATACATTGTTACCAATTTGTCTGTTATATAATTAATATGACAAGCAAGCTTTGCCTGCACCACTTTTTTTATGTTAAATATTAATTATTGATCACTTTTAAGTGTCAATTCATTTTTTCCTAATATCATTAAATTTGATATATAATGAGGCACAGGTGTAACAAGTATACGTCGTTCTATTAATTTTGATAAAAATGCGGCAATATTTTGACTACGAAATTCCCATCTGAAATAAATTTAATTTAATTAATATATAAAAAATTAAAATTCTGTTAAAATTACATATTAAATCATATGTGACGAACTATCATGATTTCATTTAAAAACAACTCACGTTGCTTGTATGTTTATATTTGGCAATTTTTTTGATATATCTTCATGTGATACAGGTAGAGTAGGCCCATTTACTACAACAACCTCTAAAACTGGAGGATTATCACCAAAGCATGAATCTGCGTACTTTTTCCGCTGCTTTTGTTGAGTAAAATCTACACCTGTCTTCCTAGAGTATAGAATAAATGTATGATTACTTCCTTTTCTAATTTTTAAGTTTTATTCTATTTAAGAATTTACAAAAGAAATATTACTTCCTATCAGGATTACCATCTTCATATACCAAAGTTTTATTAATATTCTGAGAATTTATTGCCCCTTCTTTCCTCTTCCAACATAATATACTCAAAGATTTAAGGTCTCTACCCATTAATTTTAATCTTTTGACATCTTCATAACCCAAGCTTCTTGCTATTGCATTTAAGATATCAGACGAGATATTTTTTTTTGTAGAAAAGAAATATTTTTGACCCGTAAATAAAGCACAACAGAACATCGTATGTTGAACATTGTTTTTCTTATTCTTTCTTTTTGTTTCTACTAAAGAGATATATGTAATATCATTATGTGTATATATTCTTAAATTAATTTTCACGTTTAACGAATTAAAATTATCTTTCATGTTATTTTGAATCTCTCTAATAATAAGATAATTTGCAGATTTATTAGAGCCTATTAATGTATAGCCATACCACATCTTTTTATAACTGTGCCAACTTGTATCTGCCAAAAATATCAATTTCATTATCAATCTGTAAAATGAATACAGCGCTGCAAATGAATTTTATGTGTCTTACCGATTAAATGTAATGACAACAAGCGATCTTTTAAACTCTTTTCTTTAAGTCTTTTTTGCTAGAAAAAGAAATGAGAAAGACAATAACAGAGAAGATAAAACAATAATAAGATACAGTCATGCATAAAACTTACAGTAATATTCATTTTAATAACTTGTCCTACATTAGCAGATGTGAAATTTTTATGATGTTTAATTAATTCAGATCTTACATTGTCCCATGATATCTCTGGAAAAATTGGCATTATCGATAACTCTAATTCCTCAAATTTAAATCTTTTAATGATTTTAACAATCTCTTGCTGTATAGATGTAAGCGTTGCTGAAAGATTTAGAAGAAATTATTAATACTAAATTTTAATCTAACTCTTTGGAACTTTAACCTAACCTTTTTGAATTATATATCAATGACATTTCATGATTTTAATTTATTACGAAATACTAACCGATCGACATTGTGTACAAAAGAATAAAACGAAATTTAATGATAAAATAATTTTGATTCCTTAATTTAGTGGCAATATTAAATCTTATTTAATATTGAGAGTCTGAACGTCAAACATCTCATATACAACAAACACGCAAAACTTACTATTTCCCGCCGAAATACACCGGACAGACTATACACACCACGAACGAAGTATAAAATAGATTCAATCTTATTTGATGCATTTTAATATTCTGCGTTTGAAAACTTGCAAATTTTTCTTGATCTTCTTTAAATATCATTCTTTAAATAACATATTATCAATGCAGCATTGACTGAGATAACTAATTAAAAAATTGACTGCAATAACTAATTAAAAAATCAGTTTAAGAATTTCGATCATTTTATTTTTGCTAGTTTTAGCTTTTCCCGAAGGCAGTGCCCTGACTCTGAGATAACATTAACATCCTTATAATGTAAAAATCTATGCTATAGTTAGTCTGTGGTATTACGCAAGCGTAATACGAGGATGTGAGATTATAAATGCGGTAGTAGACGAGGAGTTGTATGAAGTTGTCACGGTGCACTTGTCGCATGATGGCGCAACATGTTGTCTGTTCAAGCACACCGACAGCTCTTTTATTACTTGTTTTTGTGACATCCAATTTAGTAAGCGTTAATACATTTACAAAAGTGAAAGTATCTGATAATTTGAATGTCAAATCAGTGAACGTCTTAATGAAAAAAGAGCCTGTCGCGGGAGAGAACGTGTTTTCTTCTAGTTCTGGTTTCTTGATTGAAGTTCTTGGCACCGGCCTCGAGAATAATGTTTCATTACGTTGGTCACGTACATTCGATAATTGCGATTCAAAAAATAAATTAAGTGCGATTTGGATCTCACCAAATGGCAGTCGGGCTATATATAAGTTCGACAAAGTTCCTAATTTTAAGGTTACCACGATCTATTTCTGTCTAAAAATTGTCAGCATATTCGGTGAAATATGGACCAATCTTGGAAGCAATTTTACTATCAGATCGCCAATACAGTCAAAGTAAGTTCAATATCAGATAACTTGTCTTTATCCGAACAACATCATTGAAGAGAATTCTCTTTTTCTCTTTAAATAATAGACATTTATCGTATGACTTGACACCATTTTTTATGAAGGTGGAAATCCCGATGTTATCGACAACAAAAAGCTTTTCTATAACATTATACGAGGTGTATGAGATATAATTTGTCTGTTACAATGTAACATTATTTCTTGATTCTGTTCACAATTTTGTATATTTTTTAGATACCCAAGGAAATATATAAGTTTATCTCATTTTAACTTCTCTCTATTTTTCTGCTTATATTATAACTTATAATTGTTTCAATTAAAATCTAAATTCGTAATTTTTTTAATTAAAAATCTTCATTTTACTTACTTACTAAGTAAGTAAAAAAAACAAATAGCATTTGGTCAAATAAATACTTTGAAAATACTTGAATTTTATAAAATTTCTCCTTGTTAATTTTAGAAATTCTTAATTCCTTTTCTTTTCTTTTCTTTTTTTTAATAAAGATTGATATTTGATTCATTTCTGATGTTTTATTTCAGAAAATATTTTCGTATGCGTCGTGCCAATTTGTTACCCAGTGTCAATGATGACCCCAAAAATCTGTTGACTCAAGACATTCATACAGATGTGTTTATCGAGGGTCTCAGAATAGAGACATCAGAAAAGGATCCTAGTTATAGAGAGGATGGCATTCCAGAAATACTTGCTGGAAGTAAGACAGTTATAAGATTATTTGGTTTTGGTTTCACGGAAGATACTTGGATTACTTTTACTGATGAACCTGCTAAAAGGGGTAGTATTTGCGATAAGATTAAAAGCAATGCATTTTTAGTAAGTACTTCTATTTATTTTTTTTAGCAAATATTTATATTACGAACAATATTGCATATAATTGAATATAATTGATACAGATGAAAAATGTAAGAAACAATTCTGCAACTATTGATGTGGTATTACCTCTTGGTTCACCTTTTTACATATGTGTAAAACAAGCAGTATATGGAGAACAAGGTTCAAACCTTTTACTTTTTAAACATCAAGGCACCGAATCATGGAAAACTGTGAGTAATAAAATGTAATAAAAAACAAAATACTATTAAAGAAATTTATTAAAAACATTCATTATTATAGATATATACATATGAAAAATTCTTACCACTTTGGCTTAGTATTTTAATTATTCTTATGTGTCTTACTTTTTCTGCCTTATTTTCTGGTTTGAATTTGGGATTAATGGCAATGGATAGAACTGAATTGAAGATACTTTGTAATACTGGAACAGAAAAGGTACTTTGATTGAAGTTATGTCATTATTTGTAATTTTACAAACAATTTAATTCAATTATTTATATACTAAAGGAAAAGCAATATGCAAGAACAATACAACCAGTGCGAAATCATGGGAATTATTTGTTATGTTCAATTTTATTCTCCAATGTTTTGGTGAATTCAATTTTTACTATTTTGTTGGATGATTTAACTTCTGGATTAGTTGCTGTTATTTGCTCTACTCTAGCCATTGTAATTTTTGGTGAAATTTCACCACAGGTAAATATATATTTATAAGAGTACATGTTTCATTCAATAGAAGTATTGAATGGAAACATAATTCTCAAATTTACAAATAATTTTTTACAAATTACTTTATTATATTATTTTATTAGGCCATTTGCAGTAGACACGGATTATGTATTGGAGCAAAAACTATTTATATGACAAAATTAACTATGATAATTACGTTTCCATTGAGTTATCCTATTAGTAAACTTTTAGATTTTCTTCTTGGAGAAGAAATCGGCAATGTGTATAATCGTGAACGATTAAAGGAACTTGTAAGGGTAAGGAAAACAAAGTAACTGTTATAATTCTTTTTTTAAACTTCCTATATTCCTAATATAGTCTTCTTTTCTGTTTGCAATTTAAAGTATATATTATCAAACACCTTTTCAAAGTTTTTACTGTTATGGATCTTATCAGAATGACTATGGATAGGGCAGATAATTATACTAACATCTAAATTCAATCATATGTAGGTAAGATATAGATCTACTGACGTCTGTTTGAAGTTTTTACACTCTTCAGCGTATATGTTAGATTTCTTATCATTATGAAACTTAAATAAGATAACCTTACACTCTTATATTGTGCTAATTTAAGTTGAATTTATCTTCCAAATGTATTTCCAATGCATTTATTCACACACACACACACACACACACACACACACGCACGTTAATACAAAGAAAAATATCTTACATAATTAATATAATAATTTTTTATCAAGTGTTCCACTCGTATAATCTTTAATAACATCATTAAAGATTTCATATCTACATATGCGAATTATATAGAATATGTAATTGTATACAGGTAACAACAGGATATAATGATTTAGAAAAGGATGAAGTGAATATTATTGCTGGAGCATTAGAATTGCGGAAGAAAACTGTTACAGATGTAATGACAAAAATTGAAGATGTATATATGTTGAATTACAATGCCATTTTAGATTTTGAAACAGTATCAGAAATTATGAAATCAGGTTTAAATTTTATTTTATTTGTAGAATATAACTTAATAGAATATAGGATATTTATTTATAAATATTTATTCATTTATTGTTATTACTTAGGTTTCTCTCGTATACCGGTATATGAAGGTGTAAGAACAAATATTGTAACAATGCTTTATATCAAGGATCTTGCATTTGTCGATCCAGATGATAATATGCCACTAAAAACTTTATGCCAATTTTATCAAAATCCATGCAACTTCATTTTTGAAGATGTTACACTGGACATTATGTTTAAACAATTTAAAGAAGGTTCATATTTTTTAAAATGATCTACTTTCACTACTTTCTACTTGTTGTGGTGTATTTTAAAAATGAATTATATTTATAGAAACATGCACTCATTTTAGGTAATAAAGGTCACATGGCTTTTGTTCAAAGGGTTAATAATGAAGGTGAAGGCGATCCTTTTTACGAAGTAATAGGATTAGTTACATTAGAAGATGTTATAGAGGAATTAATTCAGGCTGAGATCATGGATGAAACTGATGTTTTCAGTAAGTCACCTTTGTATGAAAAATACACTATACTGTCTACTTATATGTGTATGAATGCAATTAATATTAATAATCTTTTCTACAGCGGATAATAGAACTAAGCGCAGAAGACAAGCTAGGCATAAAATACAAGATTTTACCGTCTTTGCAGAGAAGAAAGAAAATCAACGAATTCATATATCGCCTCAATTAACATTGGCTATGTTTCAGTATTTGTCTACAAGTAGGAAGAAGTGTTTTGATTTAAGAAAATATGAAATTTATATAAAACATTATTTTAGTACTCTTAAAATGTATCTGAGTCTAATATATGATCCACAGCTGTAGACGCTTTTAAGCCCGATACAATATCGGAAACTATTTTGCGTCGTTTGCTTAAACAAGATATTATTTATCACATCAAAGTGAAATCACGCGAAAAGGCAAGAAATGATCCGGCAGCGGTAATATATCAACAAGGGAAAGCGGTTGACTACTTCGTATTAATCCTAGAAGGTCGAGTTGAAGTTACAGTGGGAAAAGAAAATATGATGTTCGAAAGTGGCCCGTTTACGTATTTTGGTTCTCAAGCACTTACTGTTAATGTTGGAATTGGTAAAACTCATATTAAGTTTATCCTTAATGTTTAGAGTTAGAATATTCAGTATGTTTTTATAGACTTATACGTAGAATTTTTTAGCCGAATCACCTACCAATACAAATCCTCAAACAGTGGGAAGCATACAATCGATCAATTTAGATTCTATGTTACGGTATACATTTGTTCCCGATTATACAGTACGAGCAGTGTCGGAAGTGTTCTATGTTAAAATTAAAAGATCTTTATATTTGGCTGCAAAACGAGCCACACTTCTAGAGAGAAGTCAGAAAGATTCATTACCCGGTCAGGAACAATTCGACGACGAAGTAGAAAAGGTTAATTGCATAAAGTGTGAATAACATTAATAATCATGAAAATATGACCAAATTTCTACTATATAATAATTCTTTATTGTAATTCTTAGTTACTACATTCTTTGGATGAAGATGATCGTAGCATGCCAGAATCTCCAGTATTGCCTATTGATAAAGAAAAAGAAAGTAAAAACGAAAAGGAGAAAGAGAAAGATAACGTGCAATCACCTGTCCATAGTGCCACTGCTCCAACTTCACCTGCTCCAGTCAGTGCTAGTCCAGTTACACATTCAAAATTCATCTCATCTTATAGTGATCATAATGGAAAGCTTAAAAATTCGCCGGCAAAGGTTCACTTTTTTCATTATTACAATTTTATTATTTCAATATTATAAAATACAAATACAAATTATATTAGTAACTTTATACGTATATTCTAGGCAACGATTGTAATCAGCCCCAGTCAAACACAAGCTAAATTAGATTTAAATACAGAGATTCTGGCTCGTCAAGAAGCAAACAGAGCTATATCAGCGAAAAAATTAATTGAAGACGAAGAAAGAACAAATCTCCTGCCTAAACAAGAAGACTCTTAACGTTCGGAGAATAGTCGACGGTATGTAAATGAGTCGACATTAACACTGCAGGTATCAAACAACGAAGAGCAGGAAAAACCTCTATGACATACAATGCTATCACGGCATTAGGTACTTAACAAATTACTTAAATATTTATCGCAAAACAGATTGATAGTTGATTTTGTGTATTTTAAGTTTTAAATAGTTGGTTCGTGGAAAGCATCCATGATATGTATCCTAGTTCTATAAAGTTAGTACGCTCAGGGAAGATTGCCAAAATTTCAGATACTCGTATATATTTAATTCTTTTTGTAATTTACGTAAACAATTTAATACGTAATTAAAATTTAAACCCATGTTCAATTGATAAATGTTGCATAATTTTCTCTTTTACATATATTTTTATATCTTGAAAGAGCGGAACACTTATCGAAGATCGTATATTCTCATTATTGTAGAAAAATCATTTTTTATTTATCACAAAATGCATATATATATATATATTTTTCAACATATGATTCTTAAACATTTGTAAATATCACTCTACCGTGCATTTTTTCATAAAAACAACACCTATGAAATGTGCATTTTATGTCGATAAAATACACATTTACATGACATTTCTTAATGATTATACATAAACAATTGCCGTTGTTATGCTTATATCTTATAAAGTAAAAGAAGTTTTAAAAATTTTTAACACAAAGTAACCAACAAAATTTACAATTGTATAATTACAATTAGGTTTTTTTTACATTTCTTACATTATTAAATTAAAAAAACTTTAGTCAAAAATATTATAATACATGTAATACCAGTTAACTTATAGCTTCAAATATAACGGTTTGAATATTACAAATTGAAGGAGATTCTGCAAATTTTAATCAAAATTCAGCAATTGAATCATATCACTAAGCAATTTTGTAATTTCTTTTCTCACAGTTATAACTATTACATTCTAGTATGATGTGCTTCGTGAAAAATAGAATCTTGCATTGTTTGCAGATTGGGGATGATGATTATTCAGTAAATATGAATATGATAGTACTGCGTGGCTTATCTTAATTCTAATTAATTAGATTGAGCTATTTGATTGAATATGCTTGGAGAACATATCTGTCTATGTGTCCCATCCCATATTTTTTTATATATCTCCCAACTAACTGTTTTGATGCTTTATTAGCTTATTCATTCCCCTGAATACCAACATGTGATGATATTTAGATTGTTTCATGTTTTTTCTTCTTTGGTTACTAAAGTATATTTCTGGAATTTCTCGAGTGAGTGAGTGAGTGAGTTTGAATTTGTCATATTGCCAATTTTCTTTTTTCCCTTTTTCCAAGAATCACCATAACTTTTTTGTCTTTAGGAAGAACTCTACTATAGAAGATGTGTCCTTGATACATCTTCTATAGTATAATTTCTCTAGAAGAAAGTGATTGTAATTTATCTCTAAGTTGTATGGCTTGAGTGTCAAGATATTCAATTATGTTTGGTCCTTAATCTCCTTCATAACAGTTTCCACTTTAGATTCTATTCTTTTCACACAGGAATAGACTGATTTAAATAGCTGATAAAAATAGCAGTTTCAGATCTTGTCTCTGTTAATTTTTGGATCTTTGGTTTGGTGAGGACAGGTGGGGGCACTTTCGATTCTTTTGCTGGTCTGTCTTTTTACGCGTATAAAAAATTTCTTTGGAAAGTTGTCTTTTTTGGAAAGGATACCTGTGAAGGCCTCATCTGTTGAATCATCTTTGTCAGTCGCCATGAATAAATGCATGATTTGCTCATCTACTTAGTCTGAGTGGGTTCTATTCAAAGATGTATTCAATTAAAATCTTGTTCTAATAGAAGATTTAAAAAACTCTGAATGTATAATTCAACATATTTTTTAGACGCATATGAAACAACATGTTTTTCTTCGGTTATCTTGTATTTCTTCAATCATATTTCTTACACAAATGTGAATAGTGTAAATAGAAGGAACAAATTGTCCCCATTTGTAATGAACTATGAGACCCTCGATGTAAAAATACTATGTATTTTATTCAGTGCCTTAAAAGATTTACAAACTGTGTTTAATCGTGTTTAACAAATTGCATTTTAATAGGAAATAGATATAATTTTCATAGTAAATTCAAACTATATGTTCATCTAAATTTGCTATGATAAAGTTCAATTAAATTAATTTTCAACTTGAAATAGAATTCCTCCTTTTTATAAACTTTCATTTATTTATTAAGTGTGTATAATATGAATAATTGTGTGTTTTTAGAAAGAAAGAAAAAAAATGTCGAGCGATGACACAATGGTACAATCTTTGCAGAAAAATAGCGAATTTCAAAAAGTTCGATATTTTAATAATATATGCCTAATGTAATAATATGTGCTTTTATTCCAATTATTATATTTTTATTACTATACAAAGAAGTATATCAAATATAAAATTTCATGTTCAACATTTGCACATATCTTAAGTTCCATATATAAGTTGGTAGTTTGAAATATTTTATAAATATTTTATGAATAGAAATTTTTCTAAATTTTGAAGCATCTATAATTAAAAACTTAAATATAAAAGCATCTGTAATTAAAAACTTAAATACACAAAAAGGAATTTAATTTTTTTTTATAAAAAAAGTTCAGTTTCTGTATTTAATTCAACAAGTCTATAATATAGAATTTTTAGAATAGACTTGTAATTTTAGATTTAAATCATTACAATTTATTATTTTTTTTTTTTTTAAATCTAATAGAAACTATTACTGCCATATTTTTAAACTTATAAATATTTCAGTACTTCTTTTAAAATAATAATTTTTAAAGATATGTATTACATTTAAAAACAGTTACTCTCATTACTTGTAAATAATTATTCAAAAATTAAATGAGATAATATAATTTCAAATTACAAAAGCTGATACATCTACAAAATAATATCCATTTTAGCATAACACAAGTTTCAAATTTAAAAAAATAATTCAAATTTTATTTTTTATATAAATATATATTTTATTCAAGAAATTTTATGTAATATATATGTTTAAATATTCTAGGCAATTTTGTGGGATATTTTTCGTGAATATGATATATATATATATATATATATATATATAATACTTTAATCATTTTAAAGTCTGTATACTCATATTAATATATCATGTTACAATTAACATCAGACAATGCATACTTTTTAAATTACAATGAATAGATAATGTAGTGTTATTAGATAGCATTTATTGTTCTTTTACTATTTGTTTTCTATTGTTCTCTGTTAGTAATCAGTTCTTTATTCCCAATATATTTTATAACATGTAACATTTTTATAGTCCATTTAATAATTATGCATTTTATTAGCAGCAATTCAAAGTACTTACTATGACTTATTTATATTTACAGTTTTTATAGAACATAAGTACAGATATTACTAACAGTGTGTTACAAGTTTGTTTGTTTTTTGCTTGCAATAAAAATTATATCTTATAACAAAGACCTATTGAATATTAATGAAGCATGTGAAAAAAAGTAAAAGAACTATTTATGTGCTAACTGTGTTTGTATAATGATTTTTAGTCGATTAACATTAAATAATAGTGTGCCTACAAATAAAAATAAGCGTATATTACTTACATCAATAGCATAAATTTTGTCAAAATTATTATTCCTTAATAAATCCAGAATATTCTTTAAAAAAAAAAAAGCATATACATTAATACTAAATTGATATGTTCTATTATATTGGTGTAATGCAGGGAAACTACATATTGCACATAATTTTAACATTGTATAATTATAGAATTAATGCATGTCGATAAAAGTATGTATCCAGAAAAAGAGTCAAATATTTATCAATATATTATTATATTCATAAAATAAATACGGTTTTGTTTTCAAATGCATTGGATTTTTTTTCTGTTAATCATCTATATTTAATTCCTACTATTTTCTATACAAATTCACATTGTAAAAATATAACATAACATAAATATCATAATAAGTTACAAAGTTTATTTCATATATCGTTCAAATTTAAATATCATTAAATTCTTTCCTTACACTTTTCTTAATTTCAGATAATTTTTTCATATTAATGTTCCTTTCTCGCATAAGAGTTTCGAGCTTGGCAATTTTAGAATTTATAAAATCATGATTTGATCTCTTTTTCTTTTGTTTCTCGATATAATCACTGATTACATAATCCCTTATTATACACCAAGGATGTCCTTTATCTTTAAAAGTTATTAAATCTATTTCAATTCGCGAGAAATTTATTGCTAAATTTTCAGGTATATAAACATCGATTATAGTCTCTTGGTTTACCACTTTCTTCATACAAAATGAATTTTGACATTCGAATTTTACATTAAGAACGACCCAACTACTTCTTGGAAAGACATCGTGGAAATTTGCAGACAAAAATAACCGATTCGCAACATAATTTATCGTTATTTTCGGACAAGAGTGTACTTTATCTTTATGTGCGTATAAATTTATTCTTTTTAATTTATCTATTTCTGTTGTTAACGTTTCGTTTAAAACTTGTAATTCTTGAGTTCCTGTATAAATCTTCTCCTTTATAACTGTCGCAGCTTCTAACATATTGGAATGAAGATTAATGAAAGTATCATTCTCTATCGATAGGTTTCTTTCTATTGTACTTATAGAAATCTCTACTAATTGTTTATCTTGTGTCAAACCTAAAATCATCTTAGAATCATATGATTGTAAGCAAACAAAGTTTTTATCTTGGACTCTTATTTGATGAATGTTATCAACCAGTAATTGTTTTTTTACATAATAAAATTCAGATTCATATAAATAAACAATCCATAACATGTCATCTAAGGATTCGCTGAAACCAGCACAAATGGTTTGTATTTCTGTCTTTAAATAAATTGTTTCCAAGATAAGCGTGTTGTCTTTTGAATGTATCATAACAATAACATTTGTAGTAGTAGCAAGAAGTAATGCTACAATCGTTGAATTCTTCCATACAGGTATTATATCTCTAATGGAGTAAATACTGCTATGTATTATTTGCACATTCTCATTGATCAATGTTAAAAGTTTCTGTCCATCTGCAATTATACATATATAGTTTTCTATAGTAGAGTAATTATTTGTCAAGGCTTTCATAAAATATTCCGCAGTGCTTTCCACGTTTAACAGATGAACACATAGCTGACTGGAATTAACTTCTTTCGAAGAAAGTTTAAACAATAGTTTATTTGACATTTTTTGTTTATTATCTAAATAAAGATATCCATTTCTTGGTATCAATACCTCGTAAAAAACGGTACCCATTCCAATCGCACTTTTACTTAAAACGGCAAATTCCCGATCTCTCGAAAGTTTATAAACGCCTTGTGGAATGCAAATTAAAAAAATTCTACCGCTAAAACATTGTACAGTTTTTATTGATGCTGGTGCTGTCAAAACTTCAACAGATTCATCATTTCCGTATGGAAATATTATAAGTTCGTTTTGATTCCAGCAGAAACAAGTCCTTTCACCATAAAATGTGTGAACAATGAAATTTTTTGGTAAAAAGTAAGTATTTGTATTGATATACATTATTATAATTATACACGATACTTATTAAACACATCACGTGTTGTTTCTATCGTGTAATTTAATAATACATCAGTATGTATATATATATATGTGTGTGTGTGTGTGTGTGTGTATACATTAACGGTATCTAAAGGAGATATTTTATTTTAATAAAATACTTTTGAAACTTTTTTTACTTGAATAAAAATTACAAAGAAACGTTCAAATAGGTTAATTTTTGTACAGGCGAGGCGCACCATCGTACGACAAGTTTAATAACTAAAGCTTTCTTCGTACATTTTAATCATTTACGTAGCTAGTGCAAGTTCTTATTAATTACTGTCAGAGAAGTTTTAACCTTTTTTTGTTTTGAAGTAATT
This sequence comes from Lepidotrigona ventralis hoosana, assembly GCA_002806875.1. NCBI lineage: Eukaryota > Metazoa > Arthropoda > Insecta > Hymenoptera > Apidae > Lepidotrigona > Lepidotrigona ventralis. Next base: position 32,472 of record NIPQ01090824.1, on the reverse strand, counting down.
ATGTATTACGCATTTGACGTGAAAGCGATATAACCAAAGCGATAGAACCATATAATATTATTCGATTCAGGAGAATTTCATTTGAAATTAAATGTTCTTCTCGCCGTTTTCCTTTTAAAATCTCAGTAGTACATTTTTCGTTTTACTTTATCTCTATGTTTTAACAGGAGATTTATTTGTTCCAATTGTTAATACAATATATATCCGCATATTTAATAGATTATGTGGAAGTCGGTGATTAGTGAACGCGATGAAGCAAACGTTAGAACTTATGCCGAGATATTAAAACAAAAACAGGATGACGAAGGATATCAAACCACAAGTTCAATACGACAAGTGTGCTTTAAATATCAATAAGTTATCCTTATCTAAATCCTTATGCTTTCTTTCTCTTTGATGTTAATATTTCCTAATATTTTTAATTACAGGATCGTGTTGAAACCGATATATTAAAATTATACAAATTAAATAATGAACCAATTCTAACAAAACAGAAACATATTCAATTTTTAAAAAAATCTCTGTTTCACCTTAGTGAAGCTTATCAGGTAAGAATTGTGTTTTTCTATTAATAATTTCTACTTCTAATAAGTTGTATATATTTTTTCATGTATTATTTTTTTTAGTGTTTAGATTCTAGCAGGCCGTGGTTGTGTTACTGGAGCCTACATTCTCTTCAAATCCTAGGAGAACGTTTAGAATATGACGAATATTCTAAAATTATTGGTTTTTTGGCCAAATGTCAATCGCCAGAGGGTGGCTTTGGAGGAGGCCCAGGGCAACATCCTCATTTAGCCTCTACCTATGCAGCGATAAATGCTTTATGTACTATTGGTACTCCTCAAGCTTATCAAGTAATTAATAGGTATGCATATGCATATAAGATATTACGATTAAAAGTGCATTTTAAGAGATTTCACTTTAAAAATGTTAATTGTATGATTTTGCGATTTTAGAAAAGGACTTAAACAGTTTCTATCATCTTTACGCGAAGAGGATGGTTCTTTCAGTTTGCACAAAGATGGAGAAACAGATATAAGAGGAATATATTGTGCTCTTTCTGTGGCAAAACTGACAAATGTATATACTCCTGAAATATTCAAAGGCAGTGAAAATTGGATAGCTAAATGTCAAACGTGGGAAGGTGGTTTTGGTGGTTCTCCTGGCATGGAAGCTCACGGAGGATATGGATTTTGTGGGTTAGCAGCACTTATGCTTCTTGGCAAACCTCACTTCTGTTGTTTGAAATCATTTCTGGTATTCTGAGCTGATATATAAATTTTATGATATATATATATATATATGTGTGTGTGTATTATAGATTGAAGAATTCATTACTATTCATATCTATTTACTTTCAGAGATGGATAGTAAATAAACAAATGCGCTTGGAAGGTGGGTTCCAAGGACGCACAGAGAAACTAGTAGATGGTTGTTATTCATTTTGGCAAGGTGGAGCTTTTCCTCTGATTCATACAATTTTGACTATGGAAAACAAAATATTTAATTCTTCATATTGGTTGTTCAATCAAGAGGCCTTACAAGAATATCTATTAATCTGTTGCCAACATCCTCATGGTAGTCTTGTGGACAAGCCTGGAAAGTATGAAACACTGTTATTATTTATTATAAATAAAAGCAATTTTATAAATTTTTTATATTCATTTCAGAAGTCAAGATGTATATCATACGTGTTACGCACTTAGTGGATTGTCAATTGCACAGAATTCACCATGGCCATTGATCATTGGATCACCTAATACAAATTTAGTGAAAATAATTCATCCTTTGTATAATTTAGAAAATTCTTGTGCAGTCAATGCATTAAAACATTTTAATACACTACCGATACCTGATTGAACATATTCGATTTAACATTCAAACTACATTGGTAGAACATAAATGCATTCATTTCATCTTAGCAAACGTTCAAAGACAGATTCTATTTTACTTCACATTAAAAAATTGACCAAGAAATTGTAAATAATAACAAAGTTATTGAATAATAAAAGTAATAATAATTATAAATTATTGTATTTGTATTTTCTTGCAACCATTCGTCAACCATTAATTTATATTTATCTAATTTTATTTAATTATTAATTAATTAATTAATAATTTATCAATTAATATTTATCTCTTATCTATGTAATAGAATTTTAACCTAATAGTGCTAACCTAATAATGTTTTTTAAAAATAAAAAGTTAAAGTATAATACAAATGTTTAATATTATGTGTATATTATAATACTATATCTTATAAATTTTTCTAATACTTTAATATAAATATTCAGTCAATTAAATCTTCATGTGCATATGAATACAATATACTAATAACGGAACACGCATATGTATACAATGAGCTATATCTATGGCGCGTTCTGAAATGGTGTAATACAAGTATGAGACGTGCAACAAATAAATTATATAAAGAAATCGTCATAAAAATTCGAAAACAGTGGTATCGCTATTCGAATGTTGTAAAAAACGAATTCTAGTATAAATAATTCCCTCAAAATTGAACCACGAAAAAAAAAGAAAATAGTACGTTCAAAATTATTTTGGCAATTATTTTGAATAAGAAAAGAGGTTATGGCAAAACACTTAGTACAAATAATTATAATGGGAACACAAGTCGTTGTTAAAGCATTTGCACGGGCATTGCGACAAGAAATTGCAGCAAGTCAAGCTGCTGCACATAAAACAGGTGCACGAGGTGCACAACATGTTGCAGCGAATTATAAAACCGGTGTTTCTTTAGAGGAAGCACTGCAGATTTTGAACGTTGAACGAGTGGATCAAGTAGAAGTTATTGAACGTAATTATAAGTACCTCATGGAAGTTAATGACAGATCAAAAGGTGGTTCTTTTTATATTCAGTCAAAAATTGTGCGTGCTAAAGAACGTATTGACGAAGAGTTAAAAACTATGAAGACTCCTCCTCCAAACAGTAATTCCAGGCAACAGAATGCTTCAAAACAACTATAACAATACATTTTTATAGTCTAAATTTAATTGACATATCTTTGAAGTCTGTATATATGAATGTAATGGCATTTTAGTCACCAATAAATAACATGGAACATCAGTTGATAAAATTGGTATACTTATACTTTAATATACTGATTAAAGTGTTGAAATAAAAGAAAACATTGTTTAAAGTATCACAAGTCTCTGTTTTTTTAATAAATTAAAGCAGTTTGTACAAATTGCAAATAATCTCACTTATAACAGGTTTCGATTCTTATGTACATGTGTGTAAATATATAAATATGTATATGCTTGTATATATAAATATATGCACATAATTTATGTAACAGTCTTCTAATACAAGTACTCGCTCTTATACGAGTCCTTAGGTACGTAATATATAAAATTCAATATGCCAAACCAGCTACTTTTGCATCTTCTGGTTTAATTCTATTCTCCGATTGACGAATAGTTAATCTCTCTTGATTATGATGAATAGACCATAAATTTGGTAGATATTTTGGCTTCATAGTCAGAAGAAAATGTTCTCTCCACATACGTTCTAATTCTACCAATCCTCCTTCCCTTTCATGAAAATATTGAACAACCTGAAAAATACAATTTGTAATACTGTAATATGAATAAAAAAAAAAAAAACATACAAATATATCATTTCTATTATTCATTAATAATAATACCTTTAAACCGTGAGGTTGGCATTTAGACTGTTGGTCATAATTAGGTACTGAAATTTTTTTTTCTAATTCTTTACTTAATACATCAAGTAGAGTTGGAGTGATTTGTTTCTCTTTTGTGCATTCTAAAATATAATGTTCTAAATCTTTGCGTCGTGATTCCGGTAAAGTTGTTCTTTCTTTTAGAGCTTTAACAGCTGAATGTAATTTCCTTGAATCATTTACATGTTTACTACGTACATGCGTTAATGGACCAGCTAAAGGTGCATCGCACATATCTGCTAGTTTTCTTCTGAATTGCTGATCATAATAATTACTTATTTCATGGCAGGATGGACATAATAATAATATATCGTGAGACTGATGAGCTTTCATCACCCCTAAGAAATTTATAAATTTATAAATTTATTCATAATTTATTTTATTATATGTACATGAAATTATATATTTCAACTTACATGGGAAATATTTACGATATTCTCGAGGTACGACATTTTTTCTAGTAAACATGTCTGACTTCCCACAAACTACACATTGATTGACTTTAACTTGTGTATAATACTTTCCGACCTCTCCCAAAGCTCGTCCAGATGGTTCAAATTTTAACCTCACAGTAAATGGTTCCTTTTCAACTGTTTCTCCTAATCCTTTTGTAATATACCATTCTGCTTTTTTACGATCACATGTACATAATATCTCTCCATCTGGTGCTTGTAAATAACAATTATGATATAACGGTTTCTTTCTTGTAGGTACATAACTTTTATGTATATTGTTATTTATCTTTAAATTTTGAGTAATCTTATCAAAATAATTGTTTTTTTCATTGTTTTTTTGATTAATAGTTGTGTGTTCATGTTTGCCCTTAAACCTGAAATACGAAATGTAAGAAATGATTTGCAAAATCTGCAAAATTAATATGGCAATAATCAAAGATAAATACATATAATATAAAATAATATATTAGGTTTATTACCTCACATCAATTACATCACTAGGTAGGCAGTGAAAGTGCATATTTAAGTTTCTATTACACATATTTTTTATATAATTTACTAACATTTCCCACAAAGAATATTTCTCTTTTATTTTTTGCACGATCTATAAAATATGAAATAATTTATTGCTGCTATGTGTATCTCCCATAGTATCATGATGGATAAATTATACTTTACTTGGTCATAAATAAGAACAGATGCAATTGTATCACAAACAGCATATGCCACTTGTTCGTCAGTAAGAGTGGCAGCGTTCCAATCGCTACACCTTATTTCCATTACTTTATCTATTTCCAAATCTAAATATTGTAAACTCATTGCAGCTAAACTTTTCGGACTTGGTAAATCCACGCGTGCCGCCAATGTTCTTAAATCAATGGTACTGCTAACTTTACATCCATAATCTGCTAATATTTTTTGCCCATCCTCATATGAAGCAACTCCTACTTTAAGAATATGTTTATTAGCTAGTAATTCCTAAAAGAATGTTTGTCATATTATATATACATAAACATAACGTTTAATTTACGTATTGATTTAAATTTATAAAATTATTATTATGTACTTTCAATTTTTGAGGAATATATCCAATTTTGCCAATGCGAAACAAGCCACACACTCCATTAAATGTAGCAAGTTGAAGTAAAGAAACAGGTCCTTCATTAACCCATTCACAATCAAAACCCAACACATCATTAGACAAGTTGCTTTAACAAAATAAAATATATTTATTCCAAAATAAATAGTGGAGATGTTTGAAAAAATAAATAATATAAAAATATATTTTAATATTTATATTTTATAGTAAAAAGATCTTGATCATATATTTAACATCACATTGATCATGGAATTCATTATTGCAAAAAGATATGTACATCTTATAATTAAATATAACCAAAATATATATATATATATATATATACTCTAAAGTCCTCATGTAGAGAAAGTTTATTGAAAGTGTATTGAAGTGATAAGTAATCAACTGAAAAAATATGTATCAACATAATTAACGTCTTGAAAGTCTGTAGTTAGATATATAAAGAAAAAAAATATAAATATAGTACTAGAGTATACTTTCTCTATATAGATAACATTTGGGAGGACATAGAATGTAATATTGAAATAAAAATAATAGTACAACTTACCAGTGAATACGTTGAATAGCGTAATCACATTTTTCTGGAGTATCGGCCAAAATAATTTTGTCCAATGAGATTTTAAGATCTTTTTTCTTATTATCACCTTGCTTGCAATTTTTATTTTTCATACATTGACAAAGATGTTTAACGCTTTGGAAAACATTTTTGTGATATTTAGAGGCCAAAAGTACAAGGCCCACGGTTACACATACAAGAAACATGTTGCTCTTTACAGGATGCATTAATTTGCAAAAATAAATTTTTATTTTCGACGAGAATCAAGATTAAAATTTCGTATGTACAATTTATTTCCCCTCCTTCACGTATGCTTGCGTACACGTGTATTGAATATACATGTAGTTTTTTTTTTTTTTTTTTAGAATATAAATATTTAAATTGATTATTGATAATTAAATACGTTAATTAAATTTATTACTAAATTAAATTATACGAATTATAAATTGATCAATCATGACAATTGATCAATCATGACTTGAAAAACAATGATAAAAAGTTCCGTGAAACGAATGCTCGAACTATCGAATTATGCGAAATAGTTAAATAATAACGCAAAAGGCACATCACGATTATATTAATTACGAAAAAATAAATTAAAATAAATTAATAACCAAGTGAGGTTCAAGGAAGCCCGAAACTCTCAGAGCAACGGGTTAAGCACGCGGGTACGAACATTACACACGACTATGATCATTCTAACGTTATCTTCCTCTTGTTTATATTCCAATAGACCGTTCTTTACCCTGATTGGTTGATTTTCTCGACAATTTTTGCGACAAAATTCTATTTTATTAATATTATTGTTAACACGATTGTTTGTCAAACGAACTAAAAATAAAGTTAAATTATTTATTAATAATGTAAATAATGCCGTGCATTTTTCAGAACTGAAATTATATATTTACATGCAATAATATGTTTATAAAATTTTTTTTTATACCATTTTCGATAAAACTATTAAGTTTCGAACTTTTGTTTTTAATTTTATTAGGGACCAATATTAGAAAAGTATACATTTACTTTAAATTGCACGGGATTGCATCTATAATTGTTTACCGATTTGAATTTCTCTGATTTGAAAGAAGACTGCAAGATATGATTATATCACCTCTATTTGTATATGTTTTGTGGTCAAATTTATGAGTGCGTATTTATAAAGCATAAGTAATTTTATATATATATATATATATATTTTATGTATACAAATATATTATCTATATATATATATTTGTATAATTGAATATGCATTTTTTATATAAATGGAAAACTACAATTACAATCTACGTGTAAGCATAAAACAGTGTAGAAAAAAATTAAGTATGGCGTTAATCCTATCAGCTGATATCGTCTGCTGGAATAACGAATTGTAGTTATTAATTAGTTGTACAGTGTATCCTTAAACGTCGTACCCTTAAACATATTTTTATTCCATGGCTATTCTCATAAGTTAATAAATTTATATTAATAATCCAGTGTTGTTATTTTAATGACGTAATGATTGTTTTAGAGTTTGTAATGGCGAGAATACTTGCTAAACACGAGTTCGATCGTTTGCGTCATTGACAGGTGGGAGAAGAATATGGGGAAGTAGATAGATAGGATTATCTGTGCAAGCAAGTTTTTAATTTACAATCGAGTGGTAAAGGAATTTGCCAAATAAACTAGCAGATTCGGTTGTAATGAGCGACTCCGAACAGCGGCAATTACACGTGCCTTATCGAGAATATCATAGTCAGAACAATACTAATACTTCTGCCTTGGTGGAAACTGATGCTTTGGTAGATCTGTCAATCACATCTAACAATTGTTTACCAGTAAACGAGTGTTCAGATCTAATACCCGACGTTGAATTTGTTCCCAACTTGAGTAACGAACAAACTATAGCCATTGATTCCCCTGGCATTGACCGGGAGAGTCAGCCTCTCCTTGGTCGATTAGAGCTTGATGTCACTTTTAATCGTTTTCCTGGTTTGTTATTATTATCTAATCTCATAGACTTGGAATTAAACTCTTTAGTCTTGTTATTTTCAATTGAATCTATTGTACATTATGTTACATACATTTTATAGATGACCCACAATTTTCTGAATTAGTATGGCAAGCTGAATTTGCAATAGACAATGGAATCTTTCCTGAGAGAATATATCAAGGTTCTAGTGGCAGTTACTTTGTAAAAAATCCTGCAAGGGTAAGGTATAATTTCATTGTACATTTGATAAATTAAAGTCTATTTAATAAAAACATAGATTGAATAGTATGATGTATCTGTTATGTCTTTGTAACAATAACAGAATGTTTTGTTTTACAGAAAATAATAGGCGTTTTTAAGCCAAAAGATGAAGAACCTTATGGAAGGTTAAATCCAAAATGGACAAAATGGATGCACAAGCTCTGCTGTCCTTGTTGTTTTGGGAGAAGTTGTTTAATTCCAAATCAAGGATATCTCAGCGAGGCGGGTGCGAGTTTAGTTGACCGTAAATTAGGTCTGGGCATAGTTCCAAACACTAGAGTAGTCAAACTTGTCAGTAAAACATTTAACTACCCACGCTTAGACCGTCAAAAAGCCCGTATGAAGCAAGCTATCATGGACCAGTTTCCTACAGTAGGCTCTCACTTCAACCGTATTGGCTTGCCGCCAAAAGTTGGTTCTTTTCAAATTTTTGTAGATGGTTATAAGGATGCCGATTATTGGTTAAGACGGTGGGAAAACGAACCTTTATCGCCACGTCTTAGTAGAGAATTTCAACTTCAATTCGAACGCTTAGTTATTTTGGACTATATAATTAGAAATACTGACAGAGGTATTTAATAAGATTATAAGATAATTCTTTTGTTATTATGTGAAAGAACAAATCACTCGATAATATCGATTTTTTTTAAGGTAACGATAATTGGTTAATTAAATATGATAATAGTAAAGGAAAAAACGGATCAGAACAGGGTGAAGTAAAAATAGCCGCTATAGATAATGGTTTGGCTTTTCCTTTTAAACATCCCGATTCCTGGCGAGCTTACCCTTATCACTGGGCATGGTTAAGTCAAGCGAAACAACCATTCAGTGATGTAACACGAGAGCTTGTATTACCACAGCTCTCGGATCAAAATTTTGTACAAGATCTTTGTGATGATTTATATCAATTATTCAAAGTAAGTCGTGTGAAATTATAAAATTATAATTTCAAGACATAAATGGTATTTTTATAATCAGAATTTGACAGTAAGAAACATTTATTTTTCCAGCAAGACAAAGGTTTTGATCGACACCATTTTGATAAACAAATGAGTGTAATGCGCGGTCAGATTTTAAATTTACAACAAGCTTTAAAGGATGCCAAAAGCCCCGTGCAATTGGTTCAAATGCCTGCTGTGATCGTTGAAAAGTATTTATTTTATATTATACAGAGATGAGAAGTCCCTCGGAAGGAAAGCGGATCTTAGTTGTTTTCGACAAATGTATCATACAATCCAGAAGACATTCTTAAATAGAAGAATATTTTTATTGATCAAAAGGAAAAGTTTTCATATATCACAAACCCAACTAGTACCTTGGGACTAGGTAAACCCAATATCTATTGGTGAGTGAGAAGACTACTTCCTTCACTCCTATGTCATCCCGTGGGATTTCTCATTTCTGTATTATACATACATACTTTCTACAAATTACAAAAACATATATGATTCATAATATAAATTGATCTTACGAATTACTATTTTACAGAGCCAAGGGAAACGGAGCACCAAGACTATTTTCATTCTCTGATACATTTACACAGCGCTTCCAGAATAAAAGCCCTTTCTTTTCTTGGTGTTAAAAGATCTTTCTCGTTGAGTGTTTAAAAAACGGCATTAGTTCTGTGTGTTGACTGAAAAGAACAGTTCAGTGCATTACAGATGTCATATCTTATTATTTGTACTGTCTCTCTTAATTTTATTACGCATTACTACCTCCTTTTTCCAACGCTAGTTTCTAATCTACAATCTGAGCAGAGATTTATCGACAGTTACATTTAATTTATCTTATGTCTATACCATTTTCTTTTAATTTGACTATATTAATTTGAACCGTAGTATAATTATACTGTATACAGTAAATATATATAATGTTAACACAATATTTTTCGATATGCTTCGTATATAAAAATGTGAGGAAAAAATGACAAAACGAATGTAGGTAATGTTTTACGATTATGCATACAAATGACATCCCCTTAAAACAAAACGTGATCAATTACACGTAATCGCATTGTATTTTCTATGTCTTCCATGTATTACTGTCTTGAAAACATCGATTTACATGCATTTTCGCTAGATACTAGATCGAGAAGGAACATCTGTCTAATCTTAAAAATTAACTGTGATCTAAAATAGTAAAAAGACATATTCTTGTTCTTTAAAATAAACATTTTACGTATTCATATTATATTTTTAACCGATACATATGAGGAAATAAATTAGTAGCTAAGACAGAAATTTCTATTAGTAGTAAATTTCTATTAGTAGTAAATCACTTCGGTCTATAACTCTCATTTGCAGTTATTAAATATACGATCGATCCTCAATGCAATCGATTTTATCATTGGCTTTATTTTGTTTTTGTTCAACTAACGGTAATATAACGTTGAAGTATTGTTTGCTAAATTAGTATGTCACTGAAGTCATAAAACGTAATGTAGAGGTTTGACGTTTGCAGCTACAATCTTATTGTTTTATATTGTTGTATTTTATATATTTATTATAAGTCTTTTGAAGATCTAAATTTATTAATTACAAATATCTTCCTATTTTATTGATAAAAATATAAATTGGTATAATTTCGAATTGGTATAGTACTAATAGTACTAAGTGCTTGAGTGAAAATGGAAGTAGTGGAAACAAAAAAACAATTTCAACTACCATGCCAAAAATCAGTAAAGTGTCCCTGTAACGTTAAAGTAACAAATCTATTTTTTATATTATCATTTTCTAACTACTAACAAAAGTAATGACGGTTGGATATTAATATTATTCATATCTAGTGCGCAAGGAAATATGTGCAACCATCTCGAGCAAAATCATTTGCTCCTATGAGGATGTACAAACCTCCTTCGAAATTGTTTGAAGGTAAAACCACATATCACTTATCATATTTAAATGTGGATCATTCAGAAATGCGACGGAGTCGATCCCAACCCATCCGACCCAAAGCTGCTCTCACTAAATCTGATGCTCAATTTCTTGGTGAAACAACTAATCAATTAAGTTACAAATATATTGGAAGCATTCCTAAAACAAAACCAATTATACCTAAGCAAAGGTAAACGAGTTTAGAAAATTTAATCGTATTTAAAAAAAATGAAATTAACAAATCTGTTACTTTTTCATTTTTGTTTATTCTCTTGCGTGTTAGGTCGATGATCGTATCTGGTCCAATGGAATCTGTTACTACAGTTCGTCAAGATTATTCACGTAAATATATGGACAAGCCAGAAATCATAATACCTTGTGGGAGTATTCGCTTGAGTTCCGGCAAACTAGATGCTAATACTACAGCAAAACTTTCTTATGTGGATCCAGGTTGTACGGAACCAACGATTAATTTTAAACCCATAGTGGTCTATTGTCCACCCAGTGAACCGATTCTTCATGACACTACGCAAAAGTTAAGTTATCAGCCTGTTCACATTGGAGAAAGGGATACATACTCCTGGCAGCAGAAACCAATTTACAAGTATATATCACAAGTTTCTACAAAGGAAAAGATATAATAAGTCATATTTTTTGTGTCTTACAAGGGAGAATTATTTATTATTAAAATATAATATTACAATATTTACTAAAATATTATATGCTGTTAATAGCCTTATGTTACCAAACAGTGTCTGGACATTTATTTTATTATTTTCTTAGACTAAATACATAACAGTGCTTTATTTTGTATAGTTTGTATATTTTTTGCATTTTTTAATTTTCCATAAATGCATAAATATCTGTAGTTTAGCCACAACATTAATAATTTTTAGAAATATTTTTTCTTATATTATGTCACATTTTAATGATTTGCGCATGCTTCATTTTAATTACTAAATTAGAAAATTAAATCAAACATATGTTTATTATATAGACAAGCCAGGAATCATAATACCTAATTAATTACATGATATTTCTATCATAATATAGGTCTCCAGATGTTGCTATGTGTGCAAAAACAACATATACCGAAAGTTTTTTGAAAAACGAGGAATCATGTATGGAAAAACCTATAAAGCCATGTGCTACTAATGTCTTTCCTAGCGGTGGTGAATTTCATGGAAATACTATTTATAAGCAAAGTTATTTGCAATCTGCCATTATTGAACGCGTGGAACCTATTATTCCTTGCAATGCTATCTCGAAACCTGATGGCAAAATATCAACAGATACAACAAGCAAAGTATATGCATTTTTATGATATTTGAATGATTCGCAACAATAAAAAAGCAATTCCAGTATTTAAATTTTAAATATTTTCTTTTCAAAAAAAAAAAAAAAAAAAAAAATTTTATATTAAAAAAATTATTAAAACAAATATTAGATAACTATGAATTTATAGCACATTTCAAAAAGTTTTTATCGGTTTACTTGAAAATGGAATTGTCTTTTTATTGTAACAATTTCTTTATTTATTGATAGCATTTGCTATTGTTTCTCTCTATGTTTTTAATTTCTTTCTTCTGTTTCTTTTATAGTTAAGTTACAAAGCAGTTTATAGCGAGAAACGTTTGCCAATATTACCTCGCACCAGAAATATGATAGGCGATGGCCCGATACAATCCGAAACTACCAACCGTTGCGACTTTGTTAAAAAAATGACATTACGACCGGATCTTATTATTCCATGTAATAATCTTCGAAACCCAGATACACCAATCGATGACAGAACTACAACAAAATTATCTTACACGAAACCTGACGCAACAGAATGGGTTCAAAGTTACAAACCTGTCGTTCAATATCAGAGGTAGATTAGATATTCTTATTATTCACACATATACATAAGTACGTATTAGTAAGTTGTGTTGCTCAAAATCGTAAAGCAGTTATTATATTTATTTCAAAATTGGAAAAAATTTAAGTAATCATAAACTAATGTAATAGAGTATTATTTAATACTTAATACTTTTATGACAAAGATTAATAATTTTATGACAAAGATTAATACACAAAATAATGTATTAAAAATTTTATTAAGAATGAGAGGTGACTTAAGATTTTGATGACCTAACTTATAGTATAATTATATATACATAAATTGATGTAAATAATTTCAGAGTTTATAGTTGATAGAGTTACAGTTATAGTTAAAACATTTTTATTAATTCCTTAATAATCAAATATTCAAAAAGATTTTCATAATAATAATAATATCAATAGATTTTTTTTTCTCAAGTATTTATAGAACAGGTTTGATGAAATAAATTAAATAACTTTAATAATAAAATCATAAGAAATGTAGTAAATGTTCTTTCTTTAATTTTTAATTTAAAGATTTTTATAAAAAAGACAGTCACACAGATGAATGTTAAATTGAATTTACTCTGGCAAACAGAATCTATGCATCAATTTGATGCATAGATTCATGACCTTTGATCAATTTCACTATTAATTAATATCTTTTACTGAATTTTTAGATCTGAAAAAATTGAATATGATACTGTAAATAAACTGTCATATCAGCCTTGGACTCCAATTCCTAAGGAACATATACCATGGGCATTTAAAGATAAATATCAACCGCCTACAAATCCTATGTATGCTGATACTGTTTATCAAGTTAGTTATCCTGCACCTGGACATTATGAAGATATTTGCGTGCCTAAAGATTATAAATGTTTGGATTCCAAATGTGACAATTTTCCTTAACACGAATAGAGACTGCAAATTGTGACTGAAGTGCAAATAAAAATAGATTTTTGAATATTCAATTTCTTGAATGACAGAATTTTTATATCACTTTATCATTATTCCGAATAAACTTCTACTGTACTATTATAATAAATATTTAAAGGAAAAAATATTGAATTGTTAAAATTTGAACGGAAACAATTAAAAAATCGAATTAGAAGCTATTTTATTCGATACGTCAATTCAGCACGAACACATCTTATTTTACACTTATATAATAATAATTATTATATATAAATGAATAAGAATAATAATGACGTATATCATTTACAAACAGTAAAATTGTTCTCAATAATAAAATAAATTCTAATCTTTGATGAAGGATAATAGACAATAGATTTAATAATAAACAATATTAACATATACTCTTTAGAAATTTAGCTACATCCATACATGTACATGCGTGTACGTTTACGCATATACATGATCAAGTACATGCATGCACACTCATACATAAATATGTACGTATGTGAATTTATACGTACATATATATATATATTTATATATAATATTTATATTATATATATATAGTAAATTTAATAGGAATAACTCTACTTTCAATTCTATCAATATTTAGAGTGAAATTTAGCGTACATCGATGTTTTATATATGCACAACGATTGAATTTTCAATAGAGGATATAAACTACAGGGGAGGGAACAATAGTTAAAAAATGAATTATCTATTTTAACCGACAATAGAAACTTCCTATGCTTAGAGATCTAAAAAGTTTATCAAAAAATTTAATTTTGGTAATTGAAAAATTGAAAATGTTATACACAGAAATTATATGTTATATAAACAGAAATTTTCGATTTTAATTTTTTCCAAAAAATTTTGAACATAAAAGACATTTTTAAACGATATAAGGAAATATGTTATTTCTTCGTCAAAGTTAAATGATGAGAGTCCAGACGAGGACAAAATTTTTTTACTAAAAATACATGCAACTTGTTTGTAAGAGCTCTCAAAAAATATAACGAGCATTAATTCGAAGATCATCATAAGGCACATATTTAGGTCACGCTGATTACATGTTATACACACTCTTTGTTAGCGTTGCACAAAATCCCGTTTCTCATTTCTGCACACTATCCCATTAGTTAATTAAATTAAAATACTTATTTTCTGTAAATTCACTATATACATGACTGGACATGGAAATGATTGTCTGTATTAAATTATCATAGCATCATAGCATCATAGCATCATAGCATCATACGTATTATCATAGCATATTCTACTGTCAGTTGACATCTAAATCTAATCATCATTTGTTACCATTATCTCTTGTGTATATTTCTTCAATTAATACATAAAAGTTTTACTAGATCATATAAGTTATTTTTTGGATGATGCTTGAGAAAAAGACAAAGTTCATTCAATGTTATACCTGTAAAAAACTATCGTTATTCTGTAAAAATATAGCATTTAAAATTACATATTATATATTAACGTTTTATCATAGTAGAATACATAATGTTCGACGTTTTGTGCCAAACGATATTTGTTTTCGAATAAAACAAATGACAAAATATATAAGACCAGTTTCTATTAATGTAACAAGTACTGAACTGAATTGAAAATTAAGTATATAACTTTATAAAACGGCACACAGAGGTACACTCAGTGATACACTCAGACACATAATTGTAACTAAGATCAATTTCAAGATCAATTATTTCATAATTAACTGATATCATAACTAACTTGTTCTCTTAAACATATTGCACTTTCATACTATGAAAATGAAAGATATGCCACGTTTCCTTGGAGGCAAATCTATATAGATATACATACATACATACATACATATATATATATATATATATATATTGCAGAGAACGAAAACATTTTTACATCCCTCCCCTATAAAACAACAATAATAACAGACTATATCCGTCATGTAGACGATTAAAGATATCATCGAGATGAAAAACAAAAACAATTGATTGATAGGTAGATATATAAGAAATATATCGCGCCTGACATACCTATTGTGGTTTAGTGTTGTACGATTGTATGAACTCGGAGAAGCTAAACTGATCCAAGTTGAGATTCTCGTCGATCGAGGGTAATTCACCGTGACTCATCAGCTCCACATAGTCCATGTCCGGATTTCGCCCAACGCTGGACTGGCCAAGGCCCGGAGCGTAGCTACCAGAAATTAAAAACACAACTCCAATAACTGGCATGACCAATGGGCAAAGGAGACTTTTACTAAATTCAAGCATATTGTATATGATACAAAACCGACTCAATTCAAATTTTGTCCTTTCTTTCTCTTTCTTTTTCCTTCTCTCTTGTTTGCCTACTTTAAAATATTGATCTCTCATTGATGGATCTTCAACTTCAAAAAGCTTCTATTCTATTTCATCGAAACGTGTGACCGATTAGCCTGATAGCCGGTACAACACGGCAAAGGAAATACGAACAACCACAAAAAGTCCCCAATCTAATGGAAATTTATCGGTCACTTGAGATCCCCGATGCTTCTATTTTATTATAGATATACACGTACTGCGTATGACACTATTTTAATGAATTTTTAATAAAATTCTAGTGCTATCATTTTGTAACAGTTACAGTTTTGTAATGATGTTTAAATACACTCGATTGCCAGTACTAGAATTGTAAACTGTAATTGGAGTTGTGTTTTCATCAGGAGTAGCGTTTATGCATTTAATTTTCCGTTGTTGTGGTTGTACCGGCTTGCTCCAGGCCTATGCCTTCAATTTTTCAGAATTTCGTATATTATTTTTACACATGTGTAGATTCGTAATACATTACTCTTTTACATAGATTTATACATAAATACACACACACACACACACACACACACACACATATGTATATATGCACACGTCACATCGTATATATATATATATGTACATGTGTGTATGTGTATATATACACACATTCATGTATGCATACATATAGAGTACTATTAACGATGCAGCAGCTTTTCACTTCTATTTATTTTGTTTTGTATAATGCCATGGATAAGCCGTTTTTTTTTCCAAAGAAAGATAGAGAGAAAAAAAAAGAATTTATAAAATTTGGCAGTTTGAAGAGAACGCATACGTACATATATTATTGGCTCTTAAGCTGTTTTCTTTATATTCAATATGTACTACATACAAATTAACTTTATAATTTATAATAGAAACGGAAGAAAAAAAAAACGAGAAACTTAAAAAGATTAACATTCAAATTATTTTATAAATCCAAAAGTCCTCCATTCTACTATATCTACTTTATCCGTTGGACGGATTTCATTACAATATGCTTTATAAGCAATTTTACAAAATGAAACTGTTTATTCTCTGTACTGGAGGGTATCGCATCTTTGGAATGAATATAAAATAAATGTAAATATATTTATCAATTATTCCATTTTTATTCTCTTTCAATTGTATAAAACTTTTCTATGGAGGACTTTGAAAATTGAATGAAGCCATTATTGAATTATATTAAACTTAATGCCACTTAATGCTAAATATATTGATAAACAGTTTTAATATCAGCACAGAGTACTGGATAACATCAAGATTAATTTAAAAGAAGAAAAAAAACTGAATGATTAGTCAAAAAAGTAATTAATTTTTATATGTGTATATAATAAAATATATTTTTTATCAAAATTATCTTTATGCATCCAGTATTCTTCAGCATACAGTTTGTTTAATTGTAAATAAAATTATTTAATATGGCTTAACATTACTTTCATTTTACGATACTGTAATATGGTATAAAAATTTTCCAAATTTTCATTCAAAAAGTCTACAAAATGTGAAACATCAATATCACTGTAAACTATAACTATAGTATTTATTAAACGTTCACCAAAAAAAAAAAAAAAAAATAAAAAAAAATACTGACATTCGTCTGCACAAATAGGATATAAAGACATGCAAAGTGTTAACAATTGTAGGAATGTGCTGTTTTTGTGCTTTTGAAAACTCTTCACTGATCTATTGCTATTGATCAACCATTAAGTACTTAAATTGCGTGTCAACTCGATATGTTATTAACAAACAGTTCATACTAATTATAGTAATTACCAGAAATAATGTTATGAATTTTAATGTACTTTGATACATATTTCATATTTATTAAATATATTGCACGAAAGTCAAAAAAGAACTTTGCATATCTTATATTCAAATTTCTTAAATGGCAGCTTATATTAATTTTTGATTAATACTTTAAATCCAAGGAACTGACCTGGAAGCCACTGATGGAGTATCACGCGTTACAGAGGGATCTGGACTATGTGCCTGAAATATAGTGGATGGTGTTGCAGGATAACTACTACCAGGACCACTTTGACCATTACTTCCTACTCCTACTACGGAAGAGTGTGACGGTGTTTGACCACCAATACCAGGTCCACCCCAACCAGGCACATGTGTTACCAAAAATGGCTTCACATATCCATTCGCTGATGTAGACTGATTTTCTACGATAAAATACATTTCACATAAAATACAATTTCAATCCAAAATATTCTGTAATAAATAAATAAGAAGAAGAAAATACAAATAAAGCGTATTTACCTGTAAACGGCGTGTAATATTTAGAAAAGGCTTGATCTTTCGATATATCTGGATATAAATAAAGTAGATGTTGCAAATCGGACACACGGTCAGCTAAACTGCGTATCGTAAAATCTTTGCTCGTGAATGGTTGTAACATAAAAACTTCTGTCTGATCTACAAAGTGTTTAATTCCAAATATACGAACATTAATTGAAAAGAAAAAATAACGAATCTAGTATGAAACAATGAAATGCAACTCCAAATGTACCTCCAACCCAAGCAATTGTAACACCACCAAGTTCAGAATCTGAGAAACGCATTAGAAAAGTTCCTGATGCACAATTTGCTAACATTTCTTCTGCTTGCCTCTTTCTCACAAATCCAAGTATGTAACCATCCATCCATGGATTTTTTAAATGTTCCCTGGTTAATTTCATCACAGCATAAAACCATTCCCAAAACGTAAAATTTCTTTCTGGCAATGGTTCTTTACAAAATTGTGCCCAACTCAAAAATAAACTAGAGTAATCTTGTCCACTTGCGTTACCACCGCGAAATGCTTTTTCCGCGAGAAAACGTAGATTATCTTCCGTTAATGAACGACCTGTTGCAGATCTAAATTTAACATTTAATGCTTCAGCTACTTGACTCCATGGAACTTTATCAGGTACTGCAAATGGTACTCTTCCTGGTTCAGCAAACGCGTTATCCCATGTAACTGTAGCCCAGGCATGTGGTTCTTGATTTCCATGCACAATTACTACAACTGGTAAACTTAACGTCCAAACTTGGAATACCAATTCACCTCCTCCAACACTAAATTGTGATTGAAAGAGAAGCGAAAATTTTTCATCCATTACAGATTCCGTTCCTTTTTTCTCTGCCCTTTTGATCTTTTTCAATTGCATATTACGAAAGCTTACAGAAAGTTGTCTTGTCGCCTGAAAAATAAAAAAATAATTACATTTTTCATTTTAATAATATTGTGAATAATTTTACTAGCTATTACTTTCTTTCTCTTACTTGATGATATTCCATCGTCCCTGTATTATTTAAAATTTCACCGCTAGCTTCTCCATTTTTTGCCATTTTATCACTCTTTAATAAAGCATTAGCTTGAGCTTCACTGATAATGCTCACTTTTACTTGAGGAGGAGTCATATGAACATTCAGTTTTCCACCAACGAGCAAACGTACCGTACTTGTAAAACGAGTATTGGTTTTCATTACTTGCGGTGGTTGCTTTTCTATAATAAATGTACTTGTAACTAACGAACTAAGAAGCTGTGTAATTTGGGAATTTAAAGCAGGAAGAATATCTTGCATTCCTGGTGGTTCTAATGCAAATTTTTGTTTCAAACGTTCTGCTTCTTTAATTTGTTGACGATTAAGCCAAATTAATTCAGCTAAACTTTCACACCATTCTTGAATAGAGTCCAAATTGCTGTTAAATGGCGCACCGTTTCCTGCTAATTGCTGATCTCTTTTCCATCTAAATGATTATGTTTTATTATCTTTAGAGTTTGTAATATTATTGTAAAGAAAGAAGAAAGAAAGAGAAAGAGATCAAATAAATTTTACCTAATAAGTTCATCATCTAAAACTCTAGATTGCAAACTATTTAATCTAGTAATAGTGTCTTTCAATTTGTCAGCTAATGTTAATCGTAACTGCATTAAACCTGCTACTTTATGATTCAATAATTGTTCTTGTTGCTCTTTTTGCCTGTAATAATATAATTTTTATTATTTCTATTTATAACGTTATATACGCCTATAGAGTGAAGCACATGATATTATTGTTTTGATTTATGTCAATTATTATTGTTGCTATAAATGAATAATTAAATTGAATGAAATAAATTAAATTGGATATCAGATACGTCATCCTAGATATAAATACATTGTTATTAATGTATTTTCTTAAGATTTTTAAAATTGTTGAATTACCTTCTAATTTTTTTTTCCATATCTAAATTTTGTTGATTTTGCGGCTGTGTTGCAAGATGTTGAAGATGTGCATTTAGTTTAGTACATTCGTGATAACTAATAGCAAATGCTTCTTGTTCTTGTTCCATTTTTCGTAAATCTTCTCCAGTTTCTTGGGTTCTACGTCGCAGGGACTCAACATGTTGAGCTATCTCAGCAACGGCATCACTAATCAATCCTACTTTTCCTCCTGCCATACTCATTAATGCACCTCCCAAATTCTCCACTTGAGCTACTAATTTCATTTCTGTTCCTAGACAATGTCTAATTATTCTAAATAATGCCGTAGGATTATGCGTATATCTCTGCTGCATTAAAAAAAACATACATTGCATTAAAACAATGTGTTCCAAGAATCAACTATTTTGACATTTCACTATAAAACTTACACGAAAATTTTTTGCAGCCTCCATTAATTTTAATTTTGTTAAAAACATGTCATCTGTGTTTAATGACGCTGCCTTAGTTTCTAGTTCTTGAATTAAAGATCTAACAAGAGTAGCTATATATTGTTCATATTGTGGATTATCAGGCTCTATGTCAGTCCTATAATAAAAATATTATTCTAAGAAATCTACGTACATATATACTACGATTTCTATATACATAAATTTTTTAAAAAACATAATTGACATACCACATTTTTTCTTCTATCCAAGAAGATAAAAAGTGTCGAACTTCAATTGGAAAATGTTCTCCATAAACTGAACGTACTTCTTGCAATGCATCTTGTGGTAATTGTTGCGCTTTTGCCCACAGTGACATTTTGATTGTAATTAGAAATTCTTTACCTTAAATATATTCCATTTCTAGTTAAATTATTATTTTTATTATTCATTAACATTAACTATACATTCATTAAATATATTGTACTTCTTGTAAAATATATACAATTAAAGTGATTGGCTGATAAAATGAAATGTTTTTTACCTAATATTAGGTATAATATCACACACATACACTTTTAAAATGGATACGTATACTTCTGAAACTCAGATAAAAAGAAATTATTACGTATATTTATCAATATCATTTTTAAAAATATTGTATAAAAAAATTGAATTAACTGAGTTTCAATTATTATTTGATTATTTCAATTAAATTCGAATAAAAAGTATAATAATAATACTGAAATTCAGAAATAACGTGACATATTGCAATACGCGTAAATAGATAAAACGGGAGGGGCAAAAGAAAAAAAATGTTCACTTTAAGAATTGGTTGCACTCACCTGCTGCTAGTCCGAAGACAAAAGCAACTAGGATTTGTGCTGTATAATTCTGTTACCTATCTTTTTTTAGTTTGATTTAATTAACCTTTGGACTGAACAAACTCAGTCTGCCGCGCAATAATTGTAAACGTAATGATTGCGACCGGTCGCACGCGCAAATCGCATCAATAACTTTCCCCCTTCTGTGTTACTCACATCAGCGCGGACAACGGAGTGCCGCGAACGAAAAATTCCGAGAATTTCTTACCGTAAATGGCGCGACGCAAAGGGGAAAGAGTATATCACGTGACCAAGCACCAATCACACACGTTTGAGATCATGATCTTTCTAGGGACCTATTGAATCGAAAAAAATATTTCCATCTTCGATTGCAATAACTTTCCTGACGATTATATCCATTAATTGCATTTATTATAGCTTATTAATTATTAATTATTATTTAAGTATTACCTTTACTTCTTTTACTTTATCGAAGAAAAAAACACGTGTTATATCACAGTATTATTAACGTGATAATTGTTGAATAATTGTTCGATAATTATTAAATATGATGGGTAAAAGAAAAAAAAGAGTAAAGAAAGGAAATTTATATATGGGAATATATTATAATCTCTTTTATATTATATATGACACAATAAGTGTATAAAGAATACTTTCTCAAATGTTTACATAACAAACATTATAAAACGTATAAAAATACTGATCGATATAAGTATATATTACAATACTTATGTAAATATCTTTATTTCAAAATGATTTTATAGTTTGGAGAATAATAGGTGGGAAAAGAAGGAATACAGCACCAATGAGATATGTTGCTTTACTACCCATGTACCAAAATGCTGAAATAAAAATTCTTATCTCAGTTTAAATTAGTAAGTTAAATGATTTTAAATTTTCTATTTACCTGAAGAAGCTACAATAGGTCCACAAGCTCGTGCCAATGCTCCAAGAGAACGAAAAACACCTGTTATTGTACCTTTTTGATGATCAGGCCCAATACGTGTCACAAGAGTCATCATACATGTAACAACCATTGCAGTAGCTATAACAAATAAAAAATAATTGATAGATATTTGTTATATTTTATACATATAAATTGTAAGTATCATGTAAATTGGAAATTGTAAATAATATACTTACAAACTGCAAACAGAAATAATCCAATTGACAATGTCAATATATCATTTGCAAAACCTAAACAAATAAAAGCTGGAATGATCAACCACAAACCCTAAAATATTTATATAATTATATAATTTAAAATAAAATTAATTTTTATCAAACATATTGTACAAAGTTTCCAAGATATATACCAATTCTGCAACGGATTTTGTTTTATTGGGTGGAATCGTTCGTACCCAACTTCCTTGCAAAATTGCCATAACTAATCCAATTCCTAAAAACATCCATCCCTGTTGCATACTTGTAAACTTAAATAGATAATGAGTTAAGAAAGTTAAGGTGAACTCCAAACCACTATATACAAATAAGTATATGAAATATGCAGAACCCAGTGTTCTTAAATTCCTTTTGTCTGAAATATTGTATATAATTTTTATTAATCATTATAAAATTTATATACTATATAATATACTGATTTTCTTATATTTTAAATTTGTTACTTCACCTTGCAAATTTAAGCCAGATACGCCATTAAACTGGAATAGATCTATAGGATTAATGTAAGTAAAAATTCCAATGACACTAGATATGAATGTATTAGTTCTACGATTTAATGGTAAAGATTCTTTTAAGTAACAAATAATAAAGAACAAGTCACTTGTTGTTAAAAAAAAAGCAAATACTGCAGGTATTATATACCAAGTAGTCTCATTTCTATTATCACTAAAAACCCATGAAAAAAATGCTCCTATCATTGGGCCTATTACAAAGCCTATAGAAAATGCTATACCAACAAGTGCCTGAAAATTTAAAAAAAATTTATTTATTTACTATTCCTATTTAAATTTATCTGTCTTCAATATATACTGTATTTATTTATATGTTTATTTTAATAAACTCTACCATTGCTTTTCCCCTTGTTTTTGGAGATGTAACATCACTGATAATAGCCATTGATAAATTAATATTTCCTTTACTAATACCTCCAACAAATCTTGCTAATACAAATATTGCAAAGTTACAAGAAAGTGCCCATAATAGGTAAGATAATGCAATACCAGTTAAACAAAATATCATCAATGGCTTCCTTCCATATATATCTGATAACGCTCCTACTATTGGAGAGCTCAAAAATTGTAAAAAAGAATACATAGAACCAAGAAAACCTATAAGACAAAGCATCTATGTTAATACATATTAATATATTAATAATATAAATAAAATAAAATAAAAGACTAACCTCCATAAAGTACTGTATTGACCTTATCAGGAGCATCGAAAAATGTTCTTACATTTTGTATGTAATACAAAATTTTAAAATATATGCCTCTATCATCTTCTATTTCTTTATAATAGTCTAATAAGGCAGGTAACAATGGTAATATCATAGTAAATGCCAAAAGGTCCAATAATAAAGAAATAAATACTACTTGGACGGTATTATCTTTTATTTGAACCATTATTAATAATGATGTATTATAAAAGCGAAAATACTTAGTATAAAAATTTGTAAATAATACTAAAATTTAAAATACAAACATGCCACTACTTATATCAAATCGACTATTGATATTATTCAATATTTCGCATATTTAAATTTCTTTTTATTAATTAACATAACTGATAGCTAAATAATTTCACTTTAGCATCTCACACAACACTCTTTTTAATAGCAATTAATTCTTCCAAAAAGTGTGGCTTAACTAGTTTAACTATATTTTCTATTTGTGCCATCGTAAATACTTTGAAGAATTAATTTCAACGAGTGAAAGGATTTGACCTACTTTCCATTGTAGTCCATTTTAACAATACCTTACCGACCGTTCGTACGATCAATAAGAAAGAAATCTATTTTATTACCGGACTGGAATATTTTTATTGTTTTCGGCGTCATTTAAATGTAACAATTTACAAAATTATTTCATTATTTATAAAAAACTATTCGTTAAAAGTACTTATCAAGGTACAATTTTTATATACTAAAGAATATACTTTATTATAATTAACACATTAACTACCGCAATAGTTTATATTTGTTATATTATAAGTAAAATTAACAGAGAATGTAATTACAAATTTTCTGAAACATTTTTAATTTTAGCATTATTAATAAAATATCAGTAAATAATAATGATGTAAATAAGCAAGAAGTGAAATTTCCGCCTTGAAAATTAGCGGAAATAGTAAAATATTTTTTATATATATCGTGTTGTAATAATCAATATTATATTCGTCAAATCACGATTAATCGATACTTTGTTTTTATTTGTCAGTGAAGCGAAAAATAGCACAAACAGACGCGCCCAGAAACATTATGTATGTTCAACTTCCGGCTGTTATAGACGACATAAAGTATTCGTATACACGAACACGTTTGAATTCGATCACGGATTCACTTCCTCGATGCGAACAAAGATCTTTTGAAATTCGTCTCAAAGTGTAACGTCGTTCGAAATAACCGTTTGTTAGCTCTATACATTATGGATATGTATAGATATATTTCATTAAATGCAAATATAAATCAAATGATTCGTAGAATATAGCATCATTTGTTTCATTTTCTTTTCTAATTATGTTTCTAATGTTGTGTTAATTGCGACAGATACATATAAGAATAATACATAATAACGGATATGTAAGAAATTCTTAAACAACACAAAATGCATGGTTGAGAATTATCTTAATTTACACAGTGTACGTAGATAGACAAAAGTTAGACAGAGAAATTAACGGAAATGACACATCTTTTTCGATCATCGCAGACGCAATTAATCCATATCCGTATTTATATGTAATGGTGAAATTTCAGAAATAATTTCGAATTATGCATAGAACAGGTGGTCTAGAAAGCAGTAGTGTTATATCCTGATGAAAATTTAAGAAAGGGATTCGACGCTTACCATCTGGGCCCTACGGTGTGAAGTCCACATGCTGCACATCAATGTTATTCTCCGACATGTGTCAATATATTTCAAAGCTTTCTTTATTTACAGATAAGATAATAAAGAAAACAACACTATAGAAAAGAAATCATGATCTTCTAGAAAATTGTAGAAGGTTAATTAATAGCCGAGATTAATATTATATATTAATGACATAATGATAATATTATATAAACGATATTAGCAAGATAAATATTACATGTAAAAATGTAAGAAATTAAGAGAGATTATAATATATTCTAATTTTGCTAAAAATTATCGTCATATTTTGCGATATTAATTGATATCTAACTTTTTAACAAATTTTCCTTTCGTTTAGAAAAAGTAAATATAACAGATAAAATCAACGAATTTAGAAAGAAATTTAAACGGAGCGTCGATAACTATCGCATTGGTTCGTTTCAATGAGAGCAGGTATGCAAAGGCACAAAAGAACTGAACTTAAAATCCCGTGAGAGTTTCTGTGAAGGATAAAAAAGAAAAAAGAAAGAAAAAGAGAGATAAGTGCGGAACAAGGTAAGCAGATGGAAAAATCTTTGGGCAGGGAAAATTGACAATTTTTACGGAAACTTTAGCTGTGGTAAATGTGCAGTGAAAATTTTGTGAACAATGAGAACAAAGAAAATTTTCGGGTACCATCGGCTTAGGTACCGGCTGTATGGCAAGCTGCATCGTGTGCTGTTACACACCGTAGAAAACCCTACTGCTGGTATAAGTATTATGAACTAGGTGTACGAGCCTTTCGATATCAGACAGCCATCCTATATGCCATAAACACGAGTAGACCCTCTCTTTCATGGATTATAAATCCTCACTCTGGATGGTATTAAAGGGAAGACGATGGTCCATCAACCCCCAATACAACGAGAAGACGCGTTTGCTAGAAGGTATATTGAAAACGGGATTCGAATGCTGCGATGTCGCAGTTTGAAGGGTGAGAAAAAAAAACCAACTGAAATGAACGAAGGACACAGGTAGATAGGAGGGGAAAAAGGAAAGAATGAGAAGAAAGAGGGGCGGGGGGAGGGGGGGGGGAACAGCGAATGTTCGGACAAAAATAAGGAAAGAAAGGGAAAAAGAAAGAACTAGCGAAAAAAGGATGGAACAACACGGTAGAAATAAAGAGAACAGAGGAGTACCGTATGCGTTCGCCCCGCGTACATCTATATAGAGTGTATAGTACCACATAGGAATAAGGATATGTAAGCGCGCGTGCCCGCGCAACCGACAGCAGATGCGCTCGCTGCGGCAGCTGTCCTCCTACAAGTGGTTCTCAATCACTCTCTGTTTTCAATCTTCTTTCTTCTTTTACGTACCAATGCACGTCAATGTCAAACCGAACAATAACATTTAAGATAACGACTTATTTGAAAACTTACAGCAACTCGGTCTATCATCAAAATACGCGCTTCTTATTAAATTAAGTGTATCGTGTATTTTAATTTTCAAATTTATCTTTACTTCTTTATCTTTTGATTCTTTTGTGTTTATATGTCATATCATGCATTTCTATATTTTGATAAAACGACAGGATCAAGTTAAATCCGATTCAGTTAATTTATAATAGATATATGTGTCAGTTGATTTCATCACTTGCATCACTTCCAAAAATTAAATTGCTTTATTCGAAATCAGTATATGTAATTGGATTATGTACGTACGTATTAAACTCAGAATTAACTTATAATTGATAGAAACGTTTATGCAATAATAATCACTGCCATTTCATACATTAAGACAGGTGACTTGTCTTTACAATTAAATTATTAATTATTAAATGTATATATAACATAGAAAAAAATAATATTTTGTTAACAAATAAAGCTATTCAATTGTCAATATTAATATTTTGAATCGCATGTATACGTTTAACGATTACACGTTTGATCGTTTGTAATGTTTCATATTATAAATTGATTTGATATGATTTTTAAAATAAACATGGGACCACATTTTATTTAAAATTAAAATTTTTATTATGAATCGTACATAATAATTTTTAAAATGTGTTCGAGAAGTGTCACTGCGCAAATTGTAATAGCCTTACTATTGTAAGATTCGACTGACCCTTTTTTCCCATAGGACACCTAGCTAACAAAAAGACAGAACAAGAAGAACCATATACGTCATGTACTTGACAGGCGGAGCAAAATTCAAGACAGCTGATACAATTTTGGCGGGCTTTAACGATAGATCTGCACCACAAAGTGGCCTAAGAAGGACGAAGACGAAAGATAAGGTAGAAAAAGAAAGAATAAAGCCAGTCGAATAAATAGGAGAAAGAGATAGATAGTAAGAAAGTAGAAGAAGGGTAACGGAAGGAAAAAGAAAGGGAGAAAGAGAAAGAAATAGGAGGAGCAGGAGAAGAAAAAAGGGAGGAAGTTGGAAGAATTAAAGGTAGAAAACTGGATAAAGGAAGACGGAGAATAAAAAGAGATCAGGAAAAAGACAAGAGAAAAGGAAAAAGAGGGAAGCTTAAAGCTGGTTGTTGCTGGTTGTTCCTGCTTCGTTGCTGTTAAATAAGAATAAGCCCCCACTACCGGCCCTAAGGGGTACCTATATAGCTGGGGGCTTTCATGTACTTGGGACCCAAAAGGAATAAAGAGAGGAGACACCTGGTCACGAGCAGCAGTTTGTCGAGAACTCTCTGGGTGGGATGTTGTCACGTCTTTCGTCGTGCTTTTCTTCAGTTATCTCTTCAAGAAACACAATCTCAACGGAAGAAGTTTCCAAAGTTATCGTTGTAACTGTATCGTTTCGTCGTTGTTATCATTAATGCATTGTAAAATATACCGTGATACGTACGTAATATCTTGTCGATAGTGTCGTGCAGTGAACGAAAAACTCGGATCGTTTGGTTTCCTACGTCGATTTTTTTTGTAGCGTTTACACTTTCCAGCTAGATGAAACACACAAGACAAAATGGGACGGGATGGGACATTGGACGTAGTAGTGAGGGGTAAAGAAGAAAGAGAATAACCGTTGCGCGGGATATTGCAACCGGCGAAAAACGTTATGTATTTATTTTGATTTAGGGGTTAGGGTTCGTACCGGTTTTGTCGAAATGTGTAGATTTCTCTTACTCTTTAGTTCTTTCTTTGTGACGATTGTAGAATAATTCAAAACAAACGTTCCTTACTTATCACTTTAGTACTGTGTTTGAAAATATAGATTCCAAGACACTGAGGAAACTATCTGACTGAATTTGATCAAATGTGTATGTGATATTATGTGCGTGAAAATTGAGCAAGAAAATTATAAAGACTTCTGTAAAATGTCTTAATTCTTAATTCTTAATTCTTAACATTGAAGTATTGTTCGAATAATGTTTGATGTAAAGTTATTCAATGCGTAACTTGTATGTTAATCGTATTCGGTTACATTTATAATATTCATGTTCGAAACAATAGTGGATTTGGACTCGTGTACAAAATACAACTAGCACACGACATATCGTAACTCTATAACTCTATAAAAAACAAAAAAAAAAAAAAAAAAAAAAAAAAAAAAAAAAAAGAAAAAAAAAAGAAACGATAACATATTCAAATGTTTAATATAAATATGTCAAAAGAATTCTCTTCGGTTTGGAAATGATTTATTTGAAGTCCGAATCGAAGAAGTATACAAGGTATATACAAAAGTATACCTAATCGCAGGATAGGAAACTTTCCAGAGAACACGTGTTTACTCGAAGACCTGTTCTTATAAATTCATCAAATTACAAATTCTTCTTTCTTTTTTTTTTCTTTTTTCTTTTCTTTTTTAAGTGTAAGTGTAATTTTTTTTTTTTGCATATAAAAATTTCATTATTCAATTGAACTTTATTTTGTTAGAAATATAATTTATCGCGGCACGAGAAAAATCTTATTTTGCATAGGAGGTAGGCCGAGATTTGTGTCAATGTTTCAAGTAATTCTCAATATTGCACTTGTCCCGGCCTATCGAAATGCATTATATTTCATCATAGAAGACGGAAGATACAACGATCGATGGATATTGGAAAAAGAAAGAACAAACCAGAAGACGATGATGCTAATCATTTCAGTCGAATTCGTCGAGGATACTGGCAGGTTGGGATGTGGGCATTATTTGTTGCAAGGTTAGATCAAATTGCACTCGTCCCGGCCTGCTATATCTATTCGACCTATCATCTGTTGCGCTTTTGATACCGGACTAAAATATCCTTCTGATTATTTACTCTTCGAAGAACCATTAGTGTATAGTATATCATAGTGTGTCAATATATTGTAACAATGTTATTTGTTCATTGTCTATTGATGTCTGTTTTTCGAAATAAAAAGGAAAAAGCAAAAAATGTTTGTCTAAATAAATACGTAGAATATTGAAATGACATGTATCAATTTTTATCTTTTACGATTTATGTGCGAGTAATAAAGAATATTTTAAATTAAAAATCAAATTCGTTCTATTTCGAATTTATCCCAATCCGTATATTAAAAAATTTTTTTTTTCTCTAGTTTTAAACGTTAATGTTAAACGTAAAAATTATCGAAATTAAAAATCGATAGACAAATTCTTGTAGTTGTTTCGTCAAGTTCGATTCAGATTCGATAAATTCAAATAAAATTCGATAATTCTCTAACGATTCGAAACTTTAAATCTGTTAAAATTTTAAAAATTTATTCACAAGTAATCAGTATGTTATAACTGTAAACGAAAAGAAGAGAACTTTCTCATTCAATTGTACTTATACTAATTAAATTTCCAGAAAATTCTATGAAGAATGTGTAACGGAAAGGAAAGTGACAACAATAGAAAACATTTTGTTATTTCTTTCGTCTTACGAAGCAATGTAAATGATACGTAATATACAACATAATATGAATTGTTGCTTGACAGTCTGTGCTGAAGTACCGTTCAATTTTTTTTTTCTACTGCAATGCAAAGAAAAAAATTGAAAATCTATGGGAGGAAATTGGTTGAAAGGAGGAGAAAAGAAAAACGAGAAAACTAGGGGTTAAGTTACGTTCGATTGAATAAGAAAATACAATGAAAGTAGTGAAGCTGATGTCGTTTCTCTTGTTAGTCGGTGAAATACGAATTTTGTTTTTCATTCATATTCTTTAAGTAGAAGACGTGGTGTAAGCATCCCCTTTTAAGAGTCCCACGGTTTGAAATAAAACACCTGGCTTCTTCCCTATGTGAGCACTATATAGTATACGCACATATACGTATCAACACAATCACATGTTAACACGTTTACGCGCACGCATATTCTCACGGCACAGACTGCTTCTCTTTGCGGACTGGTTTTGGCTTCCTTATAAACTTTATTCAATTCTTTGTAATATGCCAAAGGGTATACTTCACATCCATGCGTGTATATGCACACGAATACGTGCTCCTACTATTCATATGCTAAACAATAAATGCGCTGAAAGAAATGAATCTTTATCTTGTAGATATGACTGTGCAGCTGCCATATTCATTTATTATATACATATATACGTATATACATGAGCTCAATGATAAAAAAATTTTCAGTTATAATACCAGATATAAATGATGCATTTGATATGGCATTGAATATTTTCCTTCGGAAACTTTCCCTTCATACATAGTTTTTGCGATATCAATTTTACTTACGACTTTATTGTAGGATTGATTAGCTATTTTAAAAGTAAAAAAATTTCACTTGATTATAATTCTACCTTTTTGACACAATATATTGTTATAATATTTATATTATGCATAACATATATTTTTAC
This sequence comes from Lepidotrigona ventralis hoosana, assembly GCA_002806875.1. NCBI lineage: Eukaryota > Metazoa > Arthropoda > Insecta > Hymenoptera > Apidae > Lepidotrigona > Lepidotrigona ventralis. The sequence continues at coordinate 1,176 of NIPQ01090824.1, read as the reverse complement.
ATATCAGCAAATTGTAAATTCTATTTTTTACATTGAAGAATTTGAGAAGAATACTTCTCAAATTTTTTAAATCAAAGCATTTAAATCTCAAATTCAATTCAATATCAATTATTACGTTTAACTTGAATACGAATGTGATTATTTGATTTTCTTTTAGAAATAAATGCGACATTTAACTGATTAATGTAAGAAAATTTAGAAGTATACGAATTGTTGCTATAAGAAAATAGATATGCATAAACTGATATTTTGAAATCTACTTTCTAAGAAAAGTAGAAATATAAATTTTTTTAATAAATATATAATTTTTTAACATTATTATATATTTATACTAAACTGTTTTATTTATCATTTAACTTATTTGGGTAAAAAATTAAATTTTTAAAAAAAAATTAAAACTTTTATTTTGTAATGCATAATTTAATTCTATTAATATTTTATAATATTATATATTATATATCTAATGTATATATAATGTATATAATCTATATATCTATATTATATATTATACAAAAAAGCCTTCACATAGGCAACCAAATACATAACATAGATATAGAAATGAAAGGTTTGTGTTGCAAGTGTATCCTATCCATACCTATGCGAGCGAGTTTTGTTGAATCGAGTTCAAATTGAAATAATTTAGATTAATGAAAGGAAGAAATTATATTAACAAATGTATATTCACGTTTTAACTTTTGCTAATTATAATATTTAAATAACAAGATTTTCATAATCTTGTATTTAATCGAAACATTCATAATGAATCGCTTCAGATGCCTTTTAGATAGGTTAGTTAATATGATGATATAATTTATTGAACTTAATAGAAAAATCAAAAATGTTACTCTATTTATTATATATACCGCGTTTCTTTTTTTTAGTTTTTTTTATTTATTTCTTTTATTTATATCATGTTCCTTTTAATATTAATATTTGCTTTATAGGACTCCATGGTGTGAGTTAAAAAGGTTACAATCATCAGTATCAAATTCTAAGATCAAGATACCAGCTAGAATACAACGTGACTCTACTGATATTTTATACGTAAATATATGAAAAATTTATTTTTGCAGAAAATATTTTTACTCAGTTATTTATTTAACTTTATAACTTTTGCTTTTTTTTTAAAGGCCCTCGAAAGTACTATACCAAAAGATTCTATAAATCTCAGTTATG
>NIPQ01090823.1:9804-20067 GCA_002806875.1 Lepidotrigona ventralis hoosana | reverse complement strand
CCTTCTTGCCAACTCCTTTTCCATTCCAAAGAAGATGTATCTATTCGAAGAAAGGAGGCAGAGAGATGGAGAGAAGATGCTTTTTAACGCGAGAATCTCAAAATGGGATTTCTTATAAGCGCCACACGCATTTATGATATTAATCATGATATTATATCATGGTACTACACTTTTGGATGTGTATATTACCAATATAACCAATATATATGTTAACATAATAATGTGTATATTGATATAATCAATAATCAATGCAATATTGTAGTATACCAATACTAATATATCAATATACATATATCAATCAAATTATAATTTTTAACATGTATATTATATCATTATAATTGATATGCATATGTCATGATTGATATTCATAAATCAATAAAATTATAATTTTTAACATGTATATTATATCATTATAATTGATATGCATATGTCATGATTGATATGCATATATATTATAATTTTGTATATTATACATGTATATTATATCATTATACCAATACGTATATTGATATAATAATATTAATTTGTATACCAATGCCAATATATCAATATGTATATATCAATTAAATTATGATATTCTAGTTTTGAAAATATTCGTGTTTTAATCCGTGTAGTTTTAGATATACACGGATAAGCAAACGTATATAGTACAGATTTATTAACATATTTCGTGCGATTATTTTTCGTCGGTAATTTCCTAAAATGTAGTTGTCAGTATTGTCAGTATTGTTTTTTTTTTATTAATTATCAGGTTACGTTGCATGTTTGGAGCAATTGCAGAAAAAATGGAAGATAAAATAAGAAGATTACAGACATTGAGGTAGATTATGCAGTAATCTAAATTTAGCAATCGCGTGTAGAAAGATAGGAGCATGGTTTGCCCAGTCCAAGAGTTGAGACGCTGACGCTTATAGGAAATCCTCGCCATCAGCCAAAAAGCATGCGTGCTTCTTTCACGCGTTCCCAGAGAATCCCACTCGCCCTTCATTTTTCGGCGTTTCAGGGCGTTTTCAATTTTTCCAGACAAACAGCAAGGTGACAAATTATAATATCATTTCTCAAGAAGAATATGTTGAAGTAACTGAAAGCCCCTATGACCTTCTTTTTTTCTTTTTTTACTTCTTAAGCAAACACAGTTATCCGCAAAAATTGTAAACACCCTAAGTATTTATATTATATACTTTATAATGTAGAGAATGTAAAATGGTAGAGGGATAAATGCGACGAGAGTAATAAGAAAGGTCATTGGGTTAAAGGTACTCGATAGGAAGATCGGACGCGGACAATGGAGTCCAATATTCTTGGCTGTGGAAGCTGGCAAACGTCACCCAGTCACCGTACAGCTATCTGTGGACCAATACCAGCACCGTGCCGGAACTGATCGCGGGACCGTCCAGAAGAACCATGTACGTCACCGCGTTGTACTTCACGATGACTTGTATGACTTCTGTGGGCTTTGGTAACGTCGCCGCCGAGACCGATAACGAGAAGATTTTTACCATCTGCATGATGATCATTGCCGGTACGATATTTACATTCTTTATGCAAGTGTATGCTTGAAAGAGACAAAGCTTGAAGTTGAATCATTTTCCAGGAATTTGCATCGAGTTGTTATCGGTTTTACCTTCGAATCCCTATAACCTCTCGCAAACAGTCGTAGATGTAACTTGTTTACCTCTCGGTTACCACAGCGAACTTCACGTATCTTTGATCTTTTTCCCCGATATGCATATACATACTGAAAACATTCGATTTATATTATTTGAAACTCAAAGGGCTCGATGGCTGGAGTCGATGCCTGCCTTACAAATCCAAGAAAGCAAACTGTGATCCAAGAATTCTTTGAAATTCAAAGAAATTGCCCTACCGACTGACAATGAAAAGTTCTCCTCGATTGTGTTATTGCGAGTGTTTCATTATTGATTGTTCGGTTTGATTGTTTTCAGCCCTGTTGTACGCCACGATCTTCGGTCACGTGACTACGATAATCCAACAGATGACATCTGCTACGGCCAAGTATCACGACATGCTAAACAACGTGAGGGAATTCATGAAGCTGCACGAGGTGCCGAAGGCGCTTAGCGAACGCGTGATGGATTACGTGGTGAGCACCTGGGCGATGACCAAGGGCCTAGACACCGATAAGGTACTCAACTACTGCCCCAAGGATATGAAGGCGGATATCTGCGTTCATCTCAATAGGAAGGTCTTCAACGAACACCCTGCATTTAGGCAAGCTTCATTCTTCTTTAGATTTGGAATTACAAAACGACAGACACTGCGTAGAAATTGAAAGTTAAAATGTTGCGAGACCAAAAAATTGAAAGCAAATGAAATGCTAAATTTTCTTTCATATATATCTCACAATATATAATCTTTAATATTAATATAAATATATTAAAAGTTATATGTATTAATATATTAAAGATTATATATTGTAAGATATATATCAAAGAATATTTAGCATTTCATTTACTTTGAACTTATATATTATAAGATTATCTTTAATATTAATAATAATATTAATATATAATCTTTAGTATCAATATAATAATAATATACAACATTATATTGATATATTTAATAATATTAATAATAATCTTTTAATATATACAATCATTAATCAGTATTTTATAATTAATGAGGTTATGTTTACAGATTGGCCTCTGATGGTTGCCTGCGTGCCCTAGCGATGCATTTCACAATGTCCCACAGCGCACCTGGTGATCTATTGTATCACACGGGCGAGTCTATCGACTCGTTGTGCTTCATCGTAACCGGAAGCCTCGAGGTGATCCAGGATGACGAAGTCGTGGCGATCCTTGGCAAGGGAGACGTGTTCGGCGACAACTTCTGGACAAACATATCCGTATCACAAAGCGCCGTCAATGTTCGAGCTCTAACCTACTGTGATCTTCACATGATCAAAAGGGATCGATTGTTGGAGGTGTTAGATTTTTATCAGGCCTTCGCCAACTCCTTCTCCAGAAATCTCGTTCTAACCTACAACCTTAGCAACCGGGTAAGTGTTTCCTACTTTTTGGTTCTGTTTTTAGTCTCTCTCTTGTATCATACTCAATTTACATATTTACCGAGCATTTATTTAAATAATTCCACCCCCCCCCACTATTTCTGAAAATTTATAATTTCTTAAAATTCCTAATTTTAAACGGCTTTAAAAAGATAAAGAACTGGAAATATCGAGTTGAAATTAATTTTGAATAAAGAATTTAGCGAAGGATAAAGGGATAAAGGGATAAAGGAAAAGATTGAAATCTTGAGATTTCAATTCTTTATTGATCTCTTAGCTTTATACTGAACAACAGTGCAGTGTTTACTCTTTGGCTTTGTTCTCCCGACAGGCAGAGAATAAACGTCCGCCAGGCGGTTCATACACGAATACACACGCACGCACATATACACATACACAGTCTTATGTAACATTAGTAATGAATATGTGTTGTACAAGTTTCTCCTCGTCGATAGACTTTATTCAGCGTATCAAGAAGTCCGATTAAAAATGATTGATGACTCACCAGGCACTAGATAATAGGCATTCAAAAGACAGCAACTCGCAGGATATAATCTCTTTTTTTTTCTTTTTTTCATTCCTTTTTTTCTCTGTATATTTTTCTTTTAATGTTGCACTATCGATCGCAGAGTCCATTGAAAAAATGACGTACGAGAAATCAGGCCGTTAGGGACACGTGGAATTTTTTCTTTTTTTCTCTTTTTTTTCTTTTTTCTTCAAAAACATCAGCTAGCAAATAGACAGAAAAAAAGAGAGTACAAGCTTGAAAAAACGCAGACGTTGATCTTGTTTCAATAATTCGTAATATTATCCCTTTGGAGAGAGGAACCATTCCACGAAACCATCTTTTCCTTCTATTTTTGATTTACAGACAATAATTTCCTTCTGTTTCTAAAACAGCTGGTACAATTCTGAATAGCCTGGCATATCCTTTTCTTCCTCTTTCTCATGGAATCTCAGACAAATTTTTAGTGTCACAATTACTCCTTTTTTTCTCTCTGTCCATCACTGTACATCTTGCGGCCAGACATCTCCAGTATGGTCTTTGAGGTAGTATCTTGATCCAAAATCGATCTCGCGTCCCGTCTTTCTTCTTCAACTTCAGGGATAGGGCCCACACCCCAAACCTCGCAATGTTTGATCTTGAAATTCTCCTTGCCACTTAGTTGCACGTAATTCTGGAATGTTGTGCAGGATACACTTGATTTTCCAGTTCCGTAGTCACAATCCAGCCATAAGCCTGGATAGTTCAGCTGACCTCCCATAAACAGACCATTAGGCATAGTTTGTTGATAAAGATTTAGGTATTGAAAATGATTGTTGTAGCCAGTGGCAGAAAATGTAAGTATATCTGGTTCGAGTTTGAATAAGAAGCAAGATTGGTTTCCAATGAAATTTGGTCCAGTTACCCAACTGTCGGAGGCAAAGCCTCCAAACACGTGGTCATCGGTATCCTGAAGTATTATAATGGTCGATCCTTGCATGGTGATCCTTCCAAGCATCGTGGAAAATGATTCCCCATGCACTTGACTAGAAAATAGAAATCTCCATTCGTTGCGAAGCTCATGGGGTAAGCTCAGATTCAAGAACAAAACGTCGCCTAGTCCTAGAATGCTGGGGAAGTGTGGTATATTCTCCAAGCCCTTGCAGCCTGGCAAGAGGTTCAGATCGTTTATTCTACTGCTTGTATTCTTATCCCCTTTCTTCTGAGAGACCAAGAAAAGACACTGGAAAACATGCGATTGAATGATCTTGAAGGTAGCCGCTGCGGAGAACCAGTTCTCCACTTGATCTATAGTTAAAGTTTCACCTTGTTTGACTAGATCTTCGCATAAACTTCTGGATCTCATCCCTATCCTTCTAGTGTTTACTGTACAACCGATGCTGCTCCACGTTAAGTAGTGTACATTGCCCGAGTTCTTTTGCAGTCTCAGATAAGAATTAATGGTGGCTTGAACATACTGAAGGAACGTCGTGGTGGGTATTTCGTGTTTCTGCTCCTCCTCCGAGAAGCCATTGAAAATCAGACTAGTCCTCTCCTCTGGACTGCCACGAATGGCAAACACGTACAGTCTCCCAAAGTTCTCTCCATTTATGGCAGACACTCTTTTCCCCGGTTCGTGACAAAGGAACTTTACTACAAACTGTAGCAACGCATCGTCCAAATGGGTGGACCAGTGCTTAAATATGTCCTCGCGTTTTATGGAACCGGAACTCCGAGACATGGACTTGAACAGATTCTCCACCAAGGTCAGCTCGTCCGCGGAAAGAATGTTCGCGGATGAAGCAGATCGGCTTGAACCATGACCCATCTGAAACAGATTGCTTTCCACGTTACTTTCATAGAATTGCAAACGATAAAAGAAGCAAAACATATGACTATCAAACAATCTACCTTGCAACTCATTGATATTTACATTAATAATTTTGCAGCAGTTATTGATAATAATAATCGACAATCGTGCAAAGTAAGAAAAGAAGGAAAGTAATTTACAAACCTTCCGAACACGAGAAGTATTTTCCACAGCAATCCATATACTTCAGTTTTCTCGGTGAAGACTTCGATTCGACACTGCTCACGACAACGGAAGTACGCTGGTTCGCGTACTTTTCTCAGAATGCTTCACCAAGCATCCGCGAAACGAAGTTCCGAGACGGAACTCGTCCGGTCCGGGAGCTTCCCGAGAGCCGACACTATAAATAAGACGTTTTGAGGTTAGTTGCGAATGTAAGCAATTCGCTACCAGTACGTCAGTACTGGCCGGTATCGACCGCCAGTACGTCAGTACTGGCCAGTATCGACCGCTTTGGCCGCGCATGCGAAACGTAGCTTCCCCGCCCTTAATCTGGAACTTTCTGTCCGGGGAAAAAAAGAAAAAGGGAAATAGTAGGAGAGCGACACTTTTCCGGCGTTCCGGAAACCAAATTATCGAAAAAAAAATTCCCAAATTATCCAAAAAAAATCCAGTTACTCGGAGAGTTACCTGCGTTTCATTCCACCAAAAGAATATTGACCACACCCAAAGAGTCGTTACGTCACTGAAATTACGTCGATTTCCCCCCACGAACGAAGAGACCCTGCCCCATTTCTTCGGAAACGTTAGTCGTGTTCAGAGGTTGAGAATCGAAGCATCCTTCTAGAGAGTACCGTAAGTACCAAAAATCTATTTTTTTTTTTTGAGATAGATAGATAGATAGATAAATAGATAGATAGATAGATAGATAGATAGAAAATAAAGCGCAATGTAAAACAGCGCTGGGTAAAGTGTTTCAAGCGAAATATAAATATATATGCAGAAATTATTTTCTACGTAAAATGTTTCGTTTATTTATTTTTGAACAATCATTCGCCTTTCTATCGAGTGAAATATTATTTGAAATCTGTTTGATTCTACAAGCATATGGGAATTACGTTTATTTTTCATGAAAAAAACTAGAAATAGTTGTTCGAAATAAATCGTTCCTTACATCGTTCGTGCAACAAATGATATTTGAATATTATTTTAAAATCGTTCTTAATCATTTACACGTGAATGAAATTCTGCCTACGCGAGTGATTACGTATATGTATTTTAATGTAACGTTTATGTACACCGTAGATTGAGTAAAACAGTAGCCTTAGGAATAATACTCGACATTACTAATTGTTATTTGTTTTTTCTCCATTCCCTCTCCCGAAATGATATTTGAAACAATCAACGCAAGCAATATCGAAATATTATTTTAAATAACACACTTTAAACAATTATTATTTCAATTAACAATTCCCACTCATATGTCTGAAATAAATAATTTCAGTATGCACTTGTGTGCATATCGAATCAAACAAATTTTCGAATAATATTTTATTTCAATAAAAAGTTTTTTTTTTCAATCACTATCACAAATACATATTTTTTATCTCAAAGTTCAATGCTCAGTACTGAAACGAAGTCGACTGATTTTTAAATTGTTCAAAAATTTCGAAATGATAGACGAATAATCACCATTTTTCTGTAGGTGCTTCTCAACTTACGGAGTTGATCAATGCGGCCTCTGAACCGCCATTTTTGATTCAGAGGCCGTATTGATCAACTCCGTTTGCTCCGCCATTTGCTGTCACGACATGCGTTAAGTTATTGATTGCTGTCACGATATAAGTTAAATTATTCCGCGCAAAATACAAGATCGAATTTCAAGTTGCTTGGGTAACTGAGTTAACCTTACTTTGCTACGTACAAACACCATTTTAAATAGAGCGTAGATAATTTTTCGATAAAAAAAAAAGAATAGAAGAAAAAGAATAGATATTTTCAATTTTGGTACTTGCTGTATTTTTCACGAAGATGCTTCAATTATTTTAATCGATAGTTTCATCTGTGACGTGGGCACATAAGAGCGACAATCAACCGAATAACGACCACCTACATGGTACAAAGTGTAAAAAAAAGCCGATAAAAGGTTTGACGCGTTCTAAACCATTAATGATAATAGCAAAAGGAGCGTAAATAATTGTTCCGGATCCCATAAATAATCCCCCGTCGTTCCAACTGCGACGACGTCTCATCCTGATTAATCACTTCAGGCATACTGCGTTCCATAACGAATTCCATACTCTGCAAATGTTGCAGAAAATGCAAGAGAATACAAGATGTAAGGAAACAGCAAGAAAATTTGAAAAATAATTCTCACGGGCTCGCAAAGGTATTTGAATGTCCGCGACAAACGTCCATACTGCGTGTGTTGTATAAAACACTTCGAAATTTTGAAAACTAACCTGAAAGTGTTTCTTATAATTACAAAATACAGGGTGGGCCAAAAGTTTCTACCCATTAATTTCGTCAAATTTTAAACTAAATTCAAGTTCAAGCACGATTTTTTTGATTACGTTTCTTCATTATGAAACCAATCTGAAGGTGTATATGCTAATTACAAAATACAGGATGGGCCAAAAGTTTCTACTCACCGACTTTTTTTTAAATTTTAAACTGCACTTTAAGTTCGAACATGATGTTTTCATTATGTTTTGAAAATCATTGAAAGGAATTTTTTTTTAAATGTATAATTATTTATTTTAGTAGAAAATGATTTTTTTGGCCCACCCTGTATGTACTACAGACGCCCGTATAATTTAATATAATAGAATTAACGATTTGTGCAAAATTTCTGTACTTCTAATAAATGTTAATGAAATTTGAAGATATGTATATGGCACGTCATTCGTCAAAAGATGTCCACAACTGTTCGTACATATTTTCGTGAGCCTGTGTAACTCGATGCTCGTTAATATTTTGACCGTGTATAATGGAGTTGAATCACTTTGTGCAGTTGATCTTCCGGAAGGTGGCCGATGTCCGTCGAGAAAAGGAGCTGTCTGAGAGAAGGAAGGACGAGCCGCAGTTAGATCAAGCGCAGGATCACTTGGTGCGAAAAATCTTCTCGAGGTAGGGACAGATTTGTTGCCCGTCGAGGTCGAATGGATTAAACATCCGATCCATTCTATTTGAATGACTGACGCCTCTCTCGGTGGCCCCTCATTCCCCAACAAAAGAAATTACATTTCATCTTTCAATTACCTTCGCTTCCATGTTCTAAAACTTTCTAAGAGCTTTTGCAATTTGCAAAGGTTTCTTGCATTGTGATTTTTTTTTTCCTTTGTCGAATGAACAAACACTGGGGGAGAGGTGTTGAATCCTAGTGTATTAATCCCAATGAATACGAATTCGTTCGCGATGGATCAACCTGTCCAACTTGAAGATTTGCATTTTAAAGAAGACTCAAAGAAGCTTGGGTTCGTTCCTCTTTAAATGGAGTTTTAAAGGACGAATACGTATTCAGCTAGAGATAATTAACGAAACTCGTGCAGCCTCGATTCTCTGTGACTACGTGGAGGGCCGCGCAGAGTGGACAAGCTTGGTCTGTATTCGAAAATCCAACCGGCTGACAATATATATATATATATACGCATCTCTTTTTTTTTTTCTTTTCTTTTTTTAAGCGCAGTCACGCTAAGAATGTCGGATGAAAGAATGAGAGAAGAAAGAATGGGCTCGTGTGAGGAACGACATTTTCTCTCTTATACGCGTGTATTTCCCTCATGGATCAAAAGAGGGTTGCAAGAAGCAGCTGAAGATCTACGAAATACACGCATATAAATATATGTGGGAGAAACATTCGAGCGTGTCGATTAACAGACCACTGAATTATCGACTAACGATAAAATCAAAAACCGAAAGCACGAGCATGAGTGTGCGAGAGAGAGAGAGAGAGAGAGAGAGAGAGAACGAGGTTACGTTAGAGCACATAATATGATAGGTATCAATGCAAAGAATATAAGACCAAAAAAAAGAAAAGAAAAGACAGTAAACATTAGAAAATATTCGTATCGTATGTTGTGGTAAATTATTGTTGATTGTTGATCGTTGCTTGGCTGGCCTGTTGTCCGTAAAGGTTCAAGACCGACGGGGAAGCCCAGATCGGCGTGAGCAGGGCCGCGAACGGACGGTCCCAACAGGATTCCGACGAGGAGCTCACCGTGAACGTCCTGCCGCCCTGGCCCAGTTTTAGGCAATTTCATTTCTTACGTATTTATTTATCTTTCTTCATTCTTTTTATTGCCATCTTTGCTACTTTTTACGTACACTTCTTATATTATTATTATTAAAACTCTATATTTATATTGATTCGATTAATTATTCTTCTCATTATGATTATATTTGACCATCGTTATTATGATTGTATACCATTATATATTATTATTACTGTTCTCAACTGTGATTTTTCTCTATATACATATCACATATACATATATATATATATATATATCTATATATTGTACACATTACTAGATATATTCCAATTTTTAGAAATGAAGATCACAAGGGAGAAACACGATAGCTAAAGACTATCAGTATAATATTAATTAACATGTAACTGAAAATGAAAAGCATTCCTTAAATCAAAGAAAAAGATGCCAAAGTCTAACTAAGATGACCCATTTTAGTGACCATGGAAATATATCAACAACGTACTGGATTTCAACTTCAATTGCTTTTTAGCAAAAAATATACATTATCGTCTAAAAGTATATAAGTACAGGTATTATATAATGAGCAATATCTATAAAAATATAAATTAAACTATCGTGTTTCTTCCCTGTAGTCACCAAATGTATAATTAAAATTATCATTATTGTATGTATATATATATATATATATATATATATATATATATATATATATATATATATATAT